>VZDJ01000174.1:8493316-8518921 GCA_008694505.1 Cyanoderma ruficeps | reverse complement strand
AGAAACCACAAAGATCAGCTGCTCTGGGCTTAGCTGTAGCTAGACTCATGCTGGCTGATCCAGGGACAGGGTCCCTGGCAGTGCCCCTGTCACTAGAGCAACAACATACCCTCGAGAATCTCTTTGCAATTTTCCTTGTCTGCCTCCACCACCAAAGGAGCAGCATTTGGAAAGGGAGAGTCAGGTCTGGGAAGGGTGGTGTGGAGAGGCCTGTGCAGGTGCGTGGGGCTAGTCAGACTGGGCACTTGCCCTTGTGCTCCAGGGGCTTCAGGATGCAGAGTCCCTCTGTTGCCTGCAGTGCTGCTGACAAGGGGGAGAGTCACTGGTGCTGGGGCAGTGCCTGCAGTGGGGGTGCTGTGGCACATCAGCACTGGTGGGGGGCCATGAGCTTGGCTGTGGGCAGCTACAGGTGCAGAGCCTTGTGCAGAAGCCCCTGTGTGGGAAGAGAAGACATGGGGGAGCTTGTCTTTGCTAAGATTGAGGGGTCTTTGCCCACACACCTCCATCCAGCTGAGCATAGTCCTGTGACTCCTAAGATACACCAGCTTGTGGTGTCCTGGCTTGCAGCAGGACCTGTTTTTCCCAGCTGAGTCGCCAAGGGAGCAGGTGCCCTGGAGTGATCTTCCTGCATAAGAAGGAAAGAGGGAAAGGGAACAGTGGGACAGGAGCAGTCAGGAAAAGTTGGGGGCCACATTTCATGAAGGGTCTCCCTTGGGAGGCCAGGCACATAAGAGGGTGTAGGGTGCCACAAAGTAAGGGGATGAAGCTGATGGGATCACACTGTGGCCTGGGCCCCTCTTCTACTGGCAGTGCTCACCCATAGCTCAGGCGCCATAGCCAGACTTGCTGAGCCTGAATTGGGCCCCTTGGAACAGGGGCCCCCTCCTGCTGCCCAGGCAGGTCTGTGCTCCTGGGACACTGACTAACCCCTGTCTTCTCCCCTCTCTTCTCTCCCTCTCCAGGTTCCCTGGTCCAGGCGGCGCTGACTCAGCCATCCTCGCTGTCAGCCAACGTGGGAGACACCGTCAGGATGACCTGCTCTGGCCTTAGCAGCAGCTATGCTTATGCTGGCTGGTACCAGCAGAAGGTCCCAGGCAGTGGCCCTGTCACTGTGATCTATGCTAATGACAAGAGACCCACGGGAATCCCTTCACGATTCTCCGGCTCTCTATCCGGCACCACAAACACGTTAACCATCTCTGGGGTCCAAGCCGAGGACGAGGCTGTCTATTTCTGTGGTAGCTGGGACAGCAGTGGTACTGATGGAGGTGATCAAGCCAGTGAGTAATGGGAAAGTGAGACACAGAACCCAGCATCAGGACAGAAAGATTTTGAGCCATTTTTTCCTCATGGCCAAACTGGAGTTGAGACAGGTTCCTGTCCCCTGCCTGAGGACATGAATGTGCATGAAAAGGCACAGGAGGTGACTCTTTCCTGTGTCCCCATAATAGGAATGCCACTGCCTCATCCCCAGCCCTGTTGCCTTTTGCTTCAGGCTGCCCCCTCCTGCTCCTGCCACTGCTGATGCTGCTGCTGAAGCTGCCTCTGCTGCATTGCCCTGCACCAGGCTGAGCTCTGGTTATCCCATGCTTCTGGAGACATGACCAGGTCCTTTTCCTTCAGAGGGTGATGTTCTACTGTTCTGCTGCTGCCAGCTCTCCTTCCAGGGCCATGGGGCTCTCATCTTCCTCTCTCTATTGAGGCTGTGAGTCCCACTGTGGCACAAGAACTGTTGGGCACAGGGGACTGTCACACTGCCTGGGCCGGGCTGTGCTCCTCGGGAAATAACTGACTCTTCTGGTGTTACCCCTCTCCTTCTCCAGGCCCCAAGGCCTAGGCAGGATCACTGAGTCAGCCATCCTCAGTGTCATTGAACATGGGTGAAACGATCAAGATCACCTGCTCCGGGAGCAGCAACAACTATGGCTGGTACCAGCAGAAAGTCCCTGGCACTGGCCCTGTCACTGTGATCTATCTTAATGATAAGAGACCCTCAGACATCCCTTCACAGTTCTCTGGATCCATATTCAGCACCACGGGCACGTTAACCATCTCTGGGGTCCAAGCCGAGGATGAGGCTGTCTATTTCTGTGGTGGCTGGGACAGCAGCAGCTTTGCTGGTCAACGGCCATGGCACAGCCCCACCAGTGTGAGTACATGGAACTGGTGGGATTGTACCGTGGCCTGGGTCCTTCTCCTCCTCACAGTGCTCACCCACAGCTCAGGTGCCATGGCCAGACTTGCTGTGCCTGAATTGGGCCCTTGGGCACAGCAACCCCGTCCTGCTGTCCAGGCAGGTCTGTGCTCCTGGGACACTGACTGACCCCTGTCTTCTCCCCTCTCTTCTCTCCCTCTCCAGGTTCCCTGGTCCAGGCAGCAGTGACTCAGCCATCCTCTCTGTCAGCCAACGTGGGAGACACCGTCAGGATGACCTGCTCTGGGGGTGGCAGCAGTAGCTGGTATGCCTGGTTCCAGCAGAAGGTCACTGGCACTGCTCCTGTCACTGTGATCTATAAAGATTCCAACAGACCCTCGGGCATCCCTTCTCGATTCTCTGGTTCTGCATCCGGCTCCTCAGCCACGTTAACCATCTCTGGGGTCCAAGCCGAGGACGAGGCTGTCTATTTCTGTGGTAGCTATGAAGGCAGCAGCAGCAGCTATGGTGTGTGCAGTCAGTGAGGAACAGAAAGTGACAGAGACCCAAAATGCAGAGGAAAGATTTTGGTCCTTCTCCCTCCTGGCAGCTCATGGTGTAGCTGTGTCCCCCACAGCCTCTTGGTATTGATGACCATGTCCTCCTCTGCTGGCAGCGCTGCTTTTGGGCAGCCATTCTGCAATGGGCCAGGCTCTGCTCCTGGAATGTGCCTGTGACCATGTCCATATCTGACTTGTTGCATTCCCTGTAACTTGGTCCCGGCAGGTGTGTGTACCTGGGACACTGACTGAGCTCCTCTTCTCCCCTGTCTTTGCTCCCTCTTCAGGTTCCCTGGTCCAGGCAGCATCGCTGAGTCAGCCGTCCTCGGTGACAGCCAATGTGGGAGACAGTGTTAAGATCAACGGCTCGGAAGGCAATTCTAAAAGATACTTTGGCTGGTGCCAGCAGAAGGTCCCTGGTAGTGGCCCTGTCACTGTGATCTATACTGATAATAAGAGACCCTGAGGCATACCTTCATGATTCTCCGCATCCAGGTAAGGTTCCTCTAACACGTTAACTATCTCTGGGGTCCAAGCCGAGGACGAGGCTGTCTATTTCTGTGGTGGTGAGGACAGCAGCAGTGGCAGCTGGAATGGTGATACAGACATGCTGTGCAGGAGGAGACCATGGGGCTGTGCAGGGCCTGGCATTGCTGTGTCACAGCCCCACCACCTCATTCTGCTGCCAGACACATCCTCTTACTTGGCCAAGTCTCTTCATGAGGCCAAGGCCTTGGGTTCAAGGCCTTGGGCTCTCCCCGAGGCAGTGATCCCTCGCTTCCACCAAAACCTTTTGGCACAGGAGCCCCATCCTGCAGGTCAGAGAGGGCTGTCCTGGGGCACAGAGCGACAACCCCTTTCCCTCTCCACATTCCCTGGTCCAGGCAGCATCTCTGAGTCAGCTCTCTGAGGTGTCTGCCAATGTGGGACAGACTTTCAAGACCAGTAGCAATGGCTGTGCTGGGTCCCAGCAGAAGTCCCTGTCACTGTGATCTATGGGAGCAGCAAGAGACCCACAAAGGTGTTGGTCCCTGCCAGTTCAGGGCTGATGCCAACTCATCCCTGGAGAAAGCAGCTGTGCCAAAGGACCCTGTGTCTGTGTGAGAGGCTCTCCCCGGTGAGCACCGGCTGCCGTGGGCAGGGGGCCATACAGAAACCCTGATGGTTGTGAGCAGGGCTGGAGAAATCTCTGGAGCTGGTGGAAACCGTGGCAGGGGTGAGGGGCAGCAAGGGCCGAGTCCTGTGCCGGCGGGCTCTGCTCTCAGTTCCTGCAGTGCTGTCCCTGACGCCCTTCTTGTCCCCACACGGTGTCAGTGTGGCTCCGCTGCACCGTGCAGAGGCTCACCGGGCAGGCAGGAGGCGAAGGGGCTGTGGCCAGCCGGGTGCCGGCCTGTGCCAGCGAGGTTCAGAGCAGCCCCGCAGGCTCCTTTGGCGGCTGCCGTGGGCCGGGCTGTGCGCAGGAGGCAGAGGGGCTGTCCCTGGCTGGACGAGAGTGCAGGTGCTAGGTGCTCGTGGTTGGTACAAACACCAGACCAGCTCTACCCACACTTGCTGCACAGCTGATGGAGATTCTCAGCTGACTTGGAATTTGGAGGAGCTGGGGGCTTGATTTTCCTTAGCGTTGTGGAGCCTTGAAGCTCCTGGTCTTGGTGTGGTTCCCATTCCCTTTCAAAGCCCCATTTCTCTGCTGCACAGTTCTCTTGTGGCAATTCACAGAGGCCCAGGGTGGCATCCTCAGTTGAAGCAGGATGTGCAGCAAGGCCTTGGTCCTACGGGGCAGGAACAGGCTTAGGGTGGTCCCTGACTGATCTGAGAGCTCAGCAATCATGCTGAGGAAGGAGGAGGCAACCCCGACCAATCTTGCTGGCTTTTGGAGCGACAGATGTTCCTGCAGTGGGCTGAGGGAACAGTGGGACAGGAGGTCAAAGGAGCATTTGGGGGCCACATATCCATGGAGGGCCTGTGCCTGGCCAGGTAGGGGCTGAAAAGTGGATCAATGCCCACAGCACAGCCCCATCAGTGTGAAGATATGGAGCTGGTGGGATTGTACCGTGGCCTGGTCCCTTCTCCTCCTCACAGTGCTCACCTACAGCTCAGGTGTCATGGCCAGACTCGCTGTGCCTGAATTGGGCCCTTGGGCACAGCGACCCCATCCTGCTGTCCAGGCAGGTCTGTGCTCCTGGGACACTGACTGACCCCTGTCTTCTCCCCTCTCTTCTCTCCCTCTCCAGGTTCCCTGGTCCAGGCAGCGCTGACTCAGCCATCCTCGCTGTCAGCCAACGTGGGAGACACTGTCAGGATCACCTGTTCTGGGAGCAGCTACAGCTATGGCTGGTTCCAGCAGAAGGTCCCTGGCACTGCCCCTGTCACTGTGATCTACTACAATGACAAGAGACCCTCGGGCATCCCTTCGCGATTCTCCGGATCCAAGTCCGGCTCCACGGCCACGTTAACCATCTCTGGGGTCCAAGCCGAGGACGAGGCTGTCTATTTCTGTGGTGGCCAGGACAGCAGCAGTGGCAGTTACTATGGTGTGTGGTGGCCACGAGTAAAAGAAACTGACAGAGATCCAAAGTGCAGAGGAAAGATTTTGGTCCTTCTCCCTCCTGGCAGCTCATGGTGTAGCTGTGTCCCCCACAGTCTCCTGCTACAGGTGACCTCCTGTGCTGCCTGAGCTGCTTTTGTGCAGCCATTCTGCAATGAGCTGGGCTCTGTTGCTCAGATGTGCCTGTGACCTTGTCCCTGTGTGTTTTGTCCATGACTGTTGCATTCCCTGTAACTTTGTCCAGGCAGGTCTATGCTCCTGGGACACTGACTGCCTCCACTCTTCTCTCCTCTTTCCTCCTTTTCCACATGCCCTGGTCCAGGGAGTGCTGAGTCAGCAGCCATCCTCACTGCCAGCCAGGGTGGAAGAGACCATCAGGATCACCTGCTCTGGGGCTAGCAGTGATAATGGCTGTGGCTGGTTCCAGCAGAAGGTCCCTGGCACTGCCCCTGTCACTGTGATCTACTACAATGACAGGAGACCCTCGGGCATCCCTTCGCGATTCTCCGGCTCTGGGGGCACGTTAACCATCTCTGGGGTCCAAGCCGAGGACGAGGCTGTCTATTTCTGTGGTGGCTGGGATGGCAGTGCTGGGCAGGATTGAGGTACCCTGCAGGATGGCTGTTGACCATGGTTGCTGGCGGATGCTGTTTCTGAGGAATGACTGAGGTTTAAAAACTGCACTTTACAGGAATGGTTTTGCTGACTGATAGTGCACCAGAGGCCCTTGGTCTTCGGGATCCCTGGCAAGACCAACACCCTGTTCTCCCATTGGGACATTTGGCCATCACCGTGTCAGGTGTAACTCACCATAAATCTGGCAGTTTTTCTCAGCAGGTGAAGTGTGGTATGGGAAGAATCCCCTAATGAGGGAGCTGAGTGGGAGCTGGGGAAAGGTGTACTAGCAGGTTCCTGCCTTGTGAATGGAATCCGAATTTCAGGGAGGAGCCATGGCCCAGGCATGTGGTGGCTTAAAAGCTAGACAAGGCCCACAGCACAGCCCCACAAAGTGTGAGGACATGCAGCTAGGGGGATTGCACCATGGCCTGGGCCCCTCACACATGGCAGTGTTCACCTACAGCTCAGGTGCCGTGGCCACCACTCACTGTGCCTGGACGGGGCTTCTGCGCACAGGGCCACACCCTGCTGCTCTGGGAAACATGTGTTCCTGGGGCACAGATTGATCTGCTTCTTCTTCCCTCTCTCCTCTTCCTCTCCAGGTTCCCTCGTCCAGGCAGCGCTGACTCAGCCATCCTCGCTGTCAGCCAATGTGGGAGACACGATCGGGATCACCTGCACCGGGAGTAGCAGCAAATATTATGGGTGGTACCAGCAGAAGGTCCCTGGCACTGCCCCTGTCACTGTGATCTACTGGAATGACGACAGACCCTCAGACATCCCTTCGCGATTCTCCGGATCCAAGTCCGGCTCCACGGCCACGTTAACCATCTCTGGGGTCCAAGCCGAGGACGAGGCTGTCTATTTCTGTGGTAGCTATGACAGCAGCAGCTATGTTGGTGAAGTGTCAAAGACAGATTTTCAAGTGAGGTGCAGAGGAATTAAAAATTTAGATTTTTCATCCTTCTCATGGCCAGGAAGAGTTGTGAATGTGGGACTGGGACAGGTTTATGTCTCCTCTGCATGACCATGGCTATGAATTCCCCTTTTTGTCCATAGAACAGGAGGCTGCAGACAATTGCCCTCCCCCCTACAAAACTCAGGATATAGTTCCCCACCTCACTGCCTCTTGCTACAGATGACCATGTCCTTCTGCATCTGCCACAGCTGCCTCCCTGCTGAAATGCCTCGGACTGGGCTCTACTCCAAATATGCTGGTGGCTGTGCCTGGGTCCATTCTTCTCTAAGTTGGGCATTCCCTGTAATCTTGCTCCCTAGGCAGGTCTGTTCTCCTGGGGCACTGACTGACACCCTCTCCTCCCCTCCCTCCTCACTCTCTCCAGGTTCCCTGGTCCAGGCAGCAGCAGGGACTCAGCCATCCTCACTGTCAGCCAACGTGGGAGACACCGTCAGGATCACCTGCTCTGGGGGTAGCAACAACTGGTATGGCTGGTTCCAGCAGAAGGTCCCTGGCACTGCCCCTGTCACTGTGATCTATGACAACACCAAGAGACCCTCGGGCATCCCTTCGCGATTCTCCGGATCCTTGTCTGGCTCCACGGCCACGTTAACCATCTCTGGGGTCCAAGCCGAGGACGAGGCTGTCTATTTCTGTGGTGGCTGGGACAGCAGTACTACTGCTCAGGGTCTTGGTGATGGTGGGGTAATTTTTTCACTCCTCGATTTCTGAAGCTTTCCCTGTGTGGGGAAGAGTTTCAGAGCATACACAATTCCTACCCTTGGTGCCTGCAGCTATTTTGGTTCTTGTTTTACCAGGTCTTGTCTGCAGTTCTGTCCTCATGCCACATCCCATCTGGTGGCCATAGTGTATTCAAGATGTCCCCATTGCTTTGTCATGCATTATAACCACACAGTGTTTCTCACTGCCTGGGGATCTCCTGCCTTGCCAGGCTGCTGGCCTGGACGTGGTTCCTTTTGGTCCATGGGCAGGGCTGTCTCCAACTGCCCCAGACACTGGGTGTCCACAGCAGGCCATGTCCCCAGGCTGTCTGGCCTAAGTGCCTGGGATGAGGAGTGCCCTTGAGGGGCAGCGAGCAGGGAGAGGGTTCAGGCTCTGGCTACAGCAATCCCTTAGGAATGCCTGTGGTGGGGATTGCACCCAGAGCATCCCACATGTGTGCCTGAAGGCAGAGTTCTCCCATTACTCTTCCCCCGCCTGGGGAGGGCTGCGCTCCTGGGGCAGTAACTGACTGCCTCTTCTCCCCTCTCTCTTCTCACTCCCCAGGTTCCCTGGTCCAGGCAGCAGTGACTCAGCCATCCTCGCTGTCAGCCAACGTGGGAGACACCGTCAGGATCACCTGCTCTGGTAGCAGCGGCAGCTATGGCAGCTACTATGGCTGGCACCAGCAGAAGGTCCCTGCCACTGCCCCTGTCACTGTGATCTATGAAAACACCAAGAGACCCTCGGGCATCACTCTGTGATTCTCCGGATCCCAGTCTGGCTCCACAGCTTCTGGGGTCGAAGCCGAGGATGATGCTGTCTGTTTCTGCGGTGACTATGACAGCAACAGTGGTGGCTATGGTGTATAGTGACAACAAGAAGAAGGAAGTGAGAATTGCAAGGATTTCCAGACTCTAAAACTAAAGAAAAATACAGCCCTCCTCCCTTTTGGCTGGCCATGGGGTAAATTCTTATCTCTTCTGTACGGCAATGGCTACGAATGTCCTTCTTTCATTGACCCACAGAACTGGAGGTTCTCTTGTTTTCCACCATGTCTGAAAGTCATTGTTCTTGTCCCTACAATAATCAGTGTGGCTTTGTCCCCCAACCCATCACATCTTGCTGATGACCATGTCCTCCTCCTGCTGCCTCTGTGCTGAGGTGCCATGGGCTGTGCCACTGTGATCTATGGCAGCAGCAACAGACCCTCAGGCATCCCTTCGCAATTCTCCGGATCCCGATCCGGCTCCACGGCCACATTAACCATCTCTGGGGTCCAAGCCAAAGACAAGGCTGTCTATTTCTGTGGCAACTGGGACAGCAGTGGTACTGATGGGAGTGATGAAGCCAGTGAGTAATGGGAAAGTGAGACAGTGTCAAGAGAGGATGGTTTTGAGCCATTTTTCCTCATGGCCAAACTAAGCTGTGATAGTGGAGTTGAGGCAGGTTCCTGTCCCCTGCCTGAGGACATGAATGTGCATGAAAAGGCACAGGAGGTGACTCTTTCCTGTGTCCCCATAATAGGAATGCCACTGCCTCATCCCCAGCCCTGTTGCCTTTTGCTTCAGGCTGCCCCCTCCTGCTCCTGCCACTGCTGATGCTGAAGCTGCCTCTGCTGCATTGCCCTGGGCCAGGCTGGGCTCTGCTTCCCCCATGTTTCTGTAGCCATAACCAGGTCTCTTTCCCTCAGGGGGTGATGTTCTACTGTTCTGCTGCTGCCAGCTCTCTTTCCAGGGCCATGGGGCTCTCATCTTCCTCTCTCTATTGAGGCTGTGTGTCCCACTGTGGCATGAGGACTATGTGCAGAGGAGCCCTGTCACACTACCTGGGCAGAGATGTGCTCCTGGGGCAATGGCTCACCCCCATGCCTTTCACCTCTCCCTCTCCAGGCTCCCTGGTGCCAGCCAACCTGGGACAAACTCTCTGGACTATATGCTCTGGGAGCAACAATGATTATGGCCGGTACCAGCAGAAGGTCCCTGGCACTGCCCCTGTCACTGTGATCTACTGGGATGACGTAAGACCCTCGGACACTCCTTCACGATTCTCTGGTTTTGTGTCTGGCTCCAGGGGGTCACTGGTGTTCAAGCTGAGGGCAAGGCTCTATTACTGTGGTAGCTTTGACAGCAGCAGTGCTTCTCTCATGGTGATACTGAGCTACAGGCAAGCGAGACCTTGAGTTTCAAAAAGGCTGGTTTTGGTGACTCATTCCACTCACCAGGCATGACCAACTTTCCAGCTTTGGGACTTTTCCTTTCTCTCCCTGGTTCCCTTCCCTGTGCGTGCCATGTCTCAAGGCTGAGACTCTGAGCATGGTGTGGCACTGGAGCATGTTTCCCAAAAAACATGTGGATGACCCATCCCTGGAAGTGATCAAGGCAAGGTTGTATGAGGCATTGAGCAACCTGATCTAGTGAAAGGTGTCTCTGCCCATGGCAGGGGTGTTGATGGTATTTAATGTCCCTTCCAACTCAAACTATTCCATGATTTTATGACTGTGTTCCCAGTGACTGGGCCCTGGTGCTGCAGAAGCCCTGGCCTGGGCTCATCCTCACTGCCCAATATCCATGTGAGGGGCAGAGGAGCTGGGACCATGTTAGGAGCTGCAGCCTGTGAAGCTGCCCAAGAACACCTTTGTCACATATCTGCTCCACAGTCTGCGTCCTGCCCAGGGCCCAGCAGCATTGCAGCCACCCTGGCAGGTCAGGGCTGGGCGTGTGGGGGTTTGCCAGGACACAGGAGCCCTGGGTGCTCTGGCTGGGCATGGAGAGCTTCTGCTGCAGCCCATGGCTCTCATGTGGCTCTGGCTTAGCTGTCCCCAGTGTCCATGTCTCTGCAGCAAAACACCTTGATCTGCTGCAGGGGCAGCAACAATGCTTATGGCTGGTTCCAGCAGAAGGTCCCTGGCACTGCCCCTGTCACTGTGATCTATAGCAATACCAACAGACCCTCGGGCATCCCTTCGCGATTCTCCGGATCCACATCCGGCTCCACAAACACGTTAACCATCTCTGGGGTCCAAGCCGAGGACGAGGCTGTCTATTTCTGTGGTGGTGAGGACAGCAGCAGCAGTGACATGCAGCAACTGGGGAAGTGATGCAAAAACCTCCTGCTATTGCACATATCGGTCAGAAGTCTCTGCCGTGCCCGTTTGATGGGGGGCAGGTCCCCACCATGGCCCTGCCCTTGCTGCCCTGCACTGAATGTGGCTGTGCCTGGTGTCTTAGCCTGGCACTCCCTTAGAGCCCCAGGTCCCTGCTTGTTCCCTGGCATTTTGGGAGGGAATATATAGCACTTGGGAATGCACTCATTTCCATGGCCACATTACCCATGACTGGGTCCAAGCAGAGGAGGAGAAGCAGGAGGAGGCTCTCACTCTTCTGCCTGGGACACCAGTGGTGATCAGGGCCATGGAAACTGCCAGCACAAGAAAAAGGAGACACAAGTCCACTCTTGCCCAGTGGGGCACTCTCAGGTGCTGCCTGCAGCTGCCCAGGCACAACGTGGAGCAGCATGCGTGCCTGTGTGGCAGTTCCTGCTGTGGAACACATGCTCTGCTCCAGCAGGTCTCCTGCATGCTGCTCACAGGGAGACAGCCCTGCAGCCCTGCCCTACCCATGCCAGCCAGGCTCCTGGTGCCCTGAGCACCCTGGGGACAGCATAGTCAGGGACAGGGAAGGTCCTGGGGGAGAGGGAATTTCCTGTGGTTCAGCTGCTCTTTGTCTGGATTGGGACTGCCAAAGACAGCCATGATCCCTGTGCCCTGAGTAAGAGCAGGACTGACGAGGAGCTGCCCCAGCTCTGGCTGCTGAGCACCAGCACATTGGGCTCATGATCAGCTAATGGGGAGGCATTGCTGGACCCCTGGGCTCAGTGCTGGCCCATTCCCATTGTTCTGGGGTGCAAATGCTCTGGAAGAGCAAAGGTCTTGGTCTTGAGTGGCGGATCTCAGCTGTCAGAGGAAGAGCCAGGGCACAAAAGCAGGAGGGCAAGGGGGTACTTTAAGGGCCTGGAAAATCCATGGGAGGGAAGAATGCCAAAAATTAGCTGGGAAATGGTGGAGCTTGGCATCGTTCCAGTCCCATCACTGGGAGCTGCACATGCTCCTGTAGGTCCTTGCCACAGTGCCCAGCTCTCCCTTCTCCTTAGGCACTGCAGCCACTCAGCCTGGTGTGGGGACAGGGGGGGTCAATGCTGGCGGGTTTTGGGCTCAGAGCTGGGAGGTGTCTTTGTTTTGTGTTTGGGGACAAGCCCTGCTGCATCTGGGGTGGTGGGGCTGGGTGTGGAGCAGGGAGGGATGTGCGGAGAGAGGCGCGGGCAGGATCCGGCCGTGACCGCAAGGTCGGATTTGCATGGAGGGGACGGGTCCTGAGCAGGCGGGGGCTTAAAAGGGAGTCAGGGTCCACAGCAAAGCTCCATCATTCTGGGGACACTGCGCTAGTGGGATTGAGCCATGGCCTGGGCTCCTCTTCTCCTCGTGGTGCTCGCCCACAGCACAGGTGCCGTGGCCAGACTCGCTGTGCCTGGACGGGACCTGCTGCCCAGGCAGGTCTGTGCTCCTGGGACACTGACTGACCCCTGTCTTCTCCCCTCTCTTCTCTCCCTCTCCAGGTTCCCTGGTCCAGGCAGCGCTGACTCAGCCATCCTCGCTGTCAGCCAACGTGGGAGACACCGTCAGGATCACCTGCTCTGGGAGCAGCTACAACTATGGCTGGTACCAGCAGAAGGTCCCTGGCACTGCCCCTGTCACTGTGATCTACTGGAATGACAAGAGACCCTCGGACATCCCTTCGCGATTCTCCGGATCCAAGTCCGGCTCCACGGGCACGTTAACCATCTCTGGGGTCCAAGCCGAGGACGAGTCTGTCTATTTCTGTGGTGGCTATGACAGCAGCAGTACTACTGCACTGTGACACATAGCAATGGGGAAGTGGTACAAAAACCTCCTGCCTCAGTTATCCCTTGGACCCCCAAGACTGTGCCCATCCCCTGTCATTTGAGGAAGTTGTGATCTCCGAGCAACGTTGTCATGGCCCAGGGTGTCCTGTGTATAAGTCTGCAGGCAGATTTTTCCTTTCACTGTTCCTTTGACCAGAGAGGGCCACGCTCCAGGTCACTGGCTGACCTCCATCTTCTTTTCTCCCTCCTCTCTCTCTCCATGTTCCTTGGGCCAGGCAGTGCTCTGTCAGCTCTGCTCAGCATTGTGGGACAAGCCATCAAGGTCATCTGCTGCAGGGATGGCAGTAGCTGTGACTGGTTCCAGCCTTTTTCTTGGCTGTGTCCTTGTCATTGGGATCTACATCTACAATGACTTGGGACCACCAGACACCCCTTTGTGATCCTCCAGATCCCAGTCTGGCTCCATGAGCACAGTAACCATCTCTGGGGTCCAAGCCCAGGACAAGGCTGTCTGTTAATGTGGTAACTACCAAAATGGCAGTAGTGATGTTACCGTGGTGAAACGGAGAAATGGGGAGAGGTCTTCCTGCCATGGCAGGGGCCTGTTAGGAGTCTTTGCTGTCCCTGTTTGGCAGGGCAGGTCCCTGGCACAACCCTGCCTTTTTCTGCCCTGTGGTGAATGTGGATGTTCCTAGTGACACAGCTCCATCCTTACAGCCCTTTCCTTGTCATTTGTGGAAGAGAACAGATAGGATAGAACTGAATAGACCATTTCAGATGGAAGAGGCCTTCAGTGATCACACAGTCTAACTGCATGGCCACAAAAATGTAGGGCATTGTCCAACTGTCTGTACAACACTCGCAGGCCTAGGATATCATCCAGCTCTCTAGAAAACCTGTCCAGTGTTTGCCTATGCTCTCAAAAGGGAAATGCTGGGGTGAATTCCTGTGCCTGCCCTGTGCTCCAGAACCAAGCTACTCCTGACCTCCCTGGCTGGTGCCCAGGGCCTGCTGATGCCTCCCAGCCCAGCTCCCAGCCCATCTGTGTCAGGAGCCTCTGGACCATCACCACAGGGGGCACAGCCCTCTGGAAACAGAGGAGTTAATGATGGAGCTTCTCTGCCCTCCTTCTCAGGGCTGACCAAGGCCATGGGCTTGATGCAGCTTCATATCCCCCCTCCATGACCGTTGGCTCTGAATGGCCTCCTCCTTGCCCCATGCTGTGCAGGAGGAGACCCTGGGGCTGTGCAGGGCCTGGCATTGCTGTGTCACAGCCCCACCACCTCATTCTGCTGCCAGACACGTCCTCTTACTTGGCCAAGTCTCTTCATGGGACCAAAGCCTTGGGCTCAAGGCCTTGGGCTCTGCCGGAGGCAGTGATCCCTGTCTTCCATCAGGACCTTTTGGCTCAGGAGCCCCATCCTGCAGGTCAGAGAGGGCTGTCCTGGGGCACAGACTGACAACCTTCTTCTCCCTTTTCCCTCTCCACATTCCCTGGTCCAGGCAGCATCTCTGAGTCAGCCATCTGAGGTGTCTGCCAATACTGGAGAGACTTTCAAGGTCTTCTGCTCCTGTGGCAATGCCAGAAGCTACTTCAGCAACACCCTGCTGCACTCAGCACAGCCTCTGTCCTCCTCCATGCCTCTCTCCAAGGAGAAGAGCAGGACTGAAGAGATGAACACTGTCCTCCTCTTTTGTCCTCCTACAAAATGAAACTGAAACCCCACTGAAGCCTGAGAACTGCTCAGAAAATGACCATCCACAATAGAGAGCAATGGCTTCAGCTAAATGTTTTGCATAGACAATTTCAGTGATTCTTTTTCTTTTTTTGGATTGTTTCAGGCTTTGCACAAAAGCATAAACCTTCCCAGAGGCAAAGCAAACCTCTGAAAGAGAAAGTGTCCCAAACCACAAAATCTTCGAAGTTTTACCTGTTTTATAGTGAACTATTTATATAGTTCCTGTGACTCAGGAAGTTCACTGACTCTGCCTCTTTCTATAACCACTTGCACAAACCACATCATTTGAAAATCTGTGGGTTGAATTTACATTGGTGCTGTTGGCATTTAGTGGTCCAAGCTGAGCACTGAATATGCCAATCTGTGGGATTGGCACCACACTGGGAAAACACTTTTCAAAGAAGCAGCCAAGCTTTTACATGGAAATATGAAGTTAATTGGTTTTAGCTGAAACCCATTCTGGTTCACCCCTTCCTTGGCTGTTGCAGCTCTATGAAGGCATCTCCACCTCTTGCCTTTTCATATTTTTAGGGTAAATATTAATAAAAATAAGTTGCCTGTAGAGACCTTCAGATATTAGCTCCACTGCTGGTGGTGGGAGCTGCACTGAAAGAGGCCAGCCAGGACCAAATCTCGACAGGTACAGCTGTGCCCGCACCTTCATCCTGCTGTGTCCATCGGGGCATCTCCATCCCATCACCTTCGTTCTGCTGCATCCATTGGGATATTTCCAGGCCATCCTCTCCATCCTCCTACATCCATGGGGTCCAGGACTGCTCTGCCATGAGGCAGGAAGTTTTCGTATGGCCCTGTGTCACTGTGTGGTGTATTCGGGTCCGGGACGATGTTGACGGTCCTAGGTGAGTCGCCGACTTCCCCTCGGTCTTTCTTTCCCCACCACGGAATTTTGACAATTTGTCGATTTTTGGTGATTTGGGGGTTTTTTTCTCGGACTTGGCGCCAGGCTGGGGTCTGCCGCCCGTTTGGGGCCAGGCACTACGCCCGGCGCTGGGGACTCTGTCTCGTCCCTGCGGACTCTGACGACTCTGTGCGCACCGCGGAGAATTTGGGCGTATTTTCTCAGTCGAAAAGTCTTAAAATTTGTCCAGGAAATGTGTCTGAGGTCTCAGGGGGAAGGAAAATCATGTTTAGGTCTCTAAAAGAGATGATTTTTGTCTTTGTCGAAGAAATTTGTCAATCTAAAGTCTAAGTCCTCAACTCTTAGTCCTGAGGACTAAGTCTGTCACCCTTGGTGAGGGGCAGGGGCTCTTCTGCGGGGTCCCAAGGGTGCAGGTGTTGTGGAAGGACAGTCTGTCCTCGGCTGTGAGCAGCCCACAGGCATCCTGACTTTGTGTTAAAACCGCATGACCCTGGAATCTGAGATGAAAGATTCCAGGGGAATCTTAAAGAGCCCGTTGTCCAGGTAAGACATGTCAAAAATGGAGATTATTGCACTAAAAATGCTGCCTGAAATGTCGTTTGTCTGTCTTTGTCTGTAGTTTTTAAAAGTATTTGGTGAAAAATTGCAATTTGAACCAAATTACTCGGGGCTAAGATCAAGAAAAACGTTCTTTGATCATTTCTTCATCAAAAAGTGTTTAATTGTAGAGTCATCCTGGTTTTCAAATGGAGATGGAGATAGAAATAGAGGTGAAGATAGAAATAGAAACACTGCACATTGAAGGAGGCAGCAGAACCACACCAGAAAGACCAAACATCTTTTTTCCATCTTCCTTTGTGTGATCTTTAGTGGTAGTTTTTCAGAGAAAAGAAAAATTCTGAAAACAGAACTGGGCAGAAAACAGGATGGTTTGTCTGTGAAATTTTGGGGTTTTTTTTTAAAAAAGCCTTGTAAAAGGAAAGAAATGGCTTTATGGCAAAGAAATTAAGATTTAGTTAAATATATATATAAATGTATATAAAATAAGGGGGCTTTTATATGTGATACAGAAATGTATAAAAATTCATGTTAAATGCATTTTATAGAATTATACATCTATTCATATGATATGGACCACGTATGTATGTATATTGTTCATTTTAATATATATTAATTACTTGTATCTATTTATCATATGTAACACATACACGTATGTATATGTGTATATATGTACATAAAATATATATGCAAGCAAGCATATATGAGATGTATATATATATAGATGTATTACACACATATATATGCACATGTATAATTTATATATATATATATATATATATATACATGCCAAATTTAAATACATTACAGTTATGAGTGATAAGCTCTGGCTTTGGGGAAAGTGGGAAGTTTCTGGGTAGTGCCAGCAGGGCAGGCAGGGGCTGTGGAGGGGGGCAGGGCCCCCACTGACCCCACACCACTCTCATCCCTCACAGGCCAGCCCAAGGTCGCTCCCACCGTCCACCTCTTCGCGCCATCCTCCGAGGAGATGCAGTCTCTGGGCAAGGCCACCCTGGTGTGTCTGATGGAGAACTTCTACCCGAGCCCTGTGACCGTGCAATGGGTGGCTGATGGCAACACCATCAGCTCTGGCGTGGAGACCAGCCAGTCCCAGCGGCAGAGCAACAATCAGTACATGGCCAGCAGCTACCTGTCCCTGGACGCCAGCAAGTGGCAGAGTTACAACTCTGTCTCGTGCAAGGTCAGGCACGAGGCTGGAAACGTGGAGAAGACCGTGAACAGATCCGAGTGCTACTAACCCACCCTGCCGGCCCTTTGCTGGCTCCCTCCCTCCCCCCCACTTCTGGGAACAGCAGCTCTCCCCGCTGCAGATGTCTCTGCCCATGTCCTCCCATCCCCCGCTCCTGTCCCCCCACTGTCAGTGTCACACAAATAAACACCGACACTGAACTAGCGCTGCCTCAGCATCCCTGTCTCTGTGTCCTTCCAATGCGCCCGCTCCCCGCGCGCTGCCGGGTGTCAGCACTGTGGCACCAGTGCGGAGGGTGGGATGGGAACGCTTATGGGAACACACACACACTCATATTGCAGGGGCTCTGTGGAGATTTTGCTCAACCCTGGGGACCCCAATGAAACCCCCTGGCACTGCCAAGACCAGGGAATGATCAGCCTGGGGCACAGCCTGCACTAAGCCCCCATGCATTCATTGAACATATGTCCCTGTGCCACCCTTGACCTTTGTTTGTTGGCCTCTGGGTGCCAGGTGCCTTCCAGGCACATGTGGCCTGTGGTGAAGGCATGGCCAGCCATGCCCCTTTGCCACCAGGCCTGGCTCTGTCCCCCTCTCACTGTCACCCCCGTGCTTCTCAGAATGGTGTCCTGGTGTAGCTGCCAGTTAAGCACAAGCACCAGTCTGTCCATCACGTGTGCCACAACAACCTGGGTTCCTGTATGCTTCATGCCCTGTCCCCATCCCCAGCACAGCCCTGGGGAAGTTTCCCTGCAGCACTGCCCGTGGAATGACTGACAGCCATGGCTATGCTGAAAGCACCAGTGCTCTGCTGTTGTCACCCCATCAGGGCAACCAGGAACCTGGCCAGGGACAGGGGCTGGGAGCTCCCAGCCACACTGTGTGCAGTTCTTGGGGAGATGTCCCTCACCAGCCTCTTGGAAAAGGGAGATGGCCCCACCACATCCCACTCCCCTGTGCCAGTGGAGTGCCTTGCTCCACCAGGCTTTGGATTGCCACACGTCCCTGCAAGTGTCTTCTGGGGACACGGAATCATAGAACCCTAGAATAGGTTCTGTAAAAGTCATCCAGTTCAAGCTCCTTGGAATGCTCAGGGACATCAACCACATCAGGTTGCTCAGAGCCCCTTTCAGCCTGACCTTGAATCTTTCCAGGGATGGGACACCCGCAGCTTTCCTCAGCTACCTGTTTCAACACCTCACCACTCTCACAGTAAAAAAAAAAATAATTGTAATTTTATTGAGCCTAAATTGACCCTTCTTTAGGTAAGAAACATTATCTCTTGTCCTATTGCATCAGGGCCTGCTAAAAAGTCGGTCTTCATCTTTCCTAAAAGCCCCCTTCAAGTACTGAAAGGCTGCTATAAGGTCTTGCCAGAGCCTTCTCCTCTTCAGGCTGAACAGCCCCAAGTCTCCCATCTTTTCTTCATAGCAGAGGTCCTCCAGTGCTCTGAGATCTTTGTGGCCTCCTCTAGACTAACCCAAACAGATCCATGTCCTTTTTATGTTGTGGGATCCAGAGCTGGACACAGCACTGCAGGTGGGGTGTCACCAGAGCAGAGGGGGACAATCCCTTCCCTCAAATCCCTGCCCTGGCTGCTTTTGATGGAGTCCAGGATGTGTCTGGCTTTTTGGGCTGCAGGTGCACATTGCCAGGTCATTATCCACTATTGCCTCAAATCCTTTGCAGCAGGACTGTCAATTCCCTTGTGCCTCGGACTGTACTGATATCAGAGCACAGTGCCCCTTCCCTCCTGCTTTTTGTCGGGACGCTGGCAGCAGGCCCTGACCCCACCTGAGCTGCCAAAAGGCACCTCATGCACCAAAACAACTTCATTGGTTTTAATCCCTCTTTATCCTCCTCCTCAGCTGGGCAGAGGAGGCCTTGCCATGGAACAGCCCCATGCATACGGCAAACCCCTCCTCCCATCACCCGCCTCAGAGGGTCAGTCACAATGTCCTTTCCCATGTGTGGGGTGACAAGCTCATGGTTTTCCCAGGAAATCCCAAATCCCATCACTACAGAGCAAACCCACGAGCAGGCCAGAGCCCTGGGCTGCTGCTAGCCTAAAGGAAGGAGCCAGCAGCAGAATTCTCAGCCTGCATCAGAGCCAGGGAAAAGAAGGGAGGGCAGATGATGGAGAGATCTGTCCTGCTGTCTTTCAAGCTAAGCTTCTTTAACACAGTTTCCTGAGCAGAGAGTGCCCACTGTGGCAGAGAGCAGGGCTGGCTCCTGGGGGGCTCCTGGGCTATGCCAGGTGGTCCTGAAGGTGAGGGTCCCTGCAGCAGAGTCACATCCATGCATGCACCCCCCCACTGCAGCTCACTGCTGGGGAATGTGAGCCCAGAGATGCCAAAAGCTCCTCCACACTGCCACTGATCCCCTTCCTTGCTCAAGCAAGGTTATTTCCTGGCAAACCCCTGTCTTTGGCATCTCATCCTAAGCCCTGTGGTGCTGCCAGGAGAGCTGCTCCCTGAGATTCTGCCAGCCAGGAATGCCCCAATGACCGAGGCCTGCTGCCAGGAAGGATGTTCACTTCTTTTCCACTACAATGGTCAAACCTCAATAATTACCCATTCCAGCAGTTATTGAATCACCTTAGCAGTGGTTGAGGCTGCAGTGAATGACAGGTAACACAGGACCCCCATCCCAGCTGTGCTGCCAGGTTTTACCCTGAGAAATGCCACATTTCTGGGGAGGGGCACTGGAGGAGGGTGGCAGGGCAGTGCCTTCCCCAGGTCCTGAGATTCACCTTGACATTTCCAGAGTAAAGCCCATTCCTTGGTCACAGGACACCGGCCTCAGATTTTGTGGGCTCAATTTGGGGCACAAGCTGGGGTCTTGCTTCAGCTCAGGTCTGTGTGGGCAGAGCACAGGCATATCTCTTACTCAGGGGGCAGGAAACCTCACTAATTATTGATTAAAAGATTTTGCTAAATCTTTTCCATAAGCAATAACTGTCAAGAAAAAAAGCCTTATTAATTATAGATCAGTGGCCCTGGCCCCTCCAGGGCTCCCATCCTCCCCCGCTGCCTGCAACTTGGCAAATTCCCAACCAGAGTTTTACCCCTAATAAGCCTTCAACAGGGCCAGAGAGCCTCGGCTGGGAATCACAGAGGGATGCAGGCCCTGATCCATCCCCTGGCAGGGAAGGAAGCAGTGCCTGGGAAGAGCAATCTGGATCCACTCCCGCACCACCCTCACTGGGGGTGTCTGGTGAGCAAATGTGCTGAGCAGAACCGAAACCTCCCTCCCCAGCTGCAGCTCCTCTCTCACTCTGCCAGCTCCTGCACTGCAATTTTAACAGTCATTTATTTTCTCATTTTCCCAGCTTGCCAGTAATTTTAAAATGAGGGGGATCTAATTTAGTAAATGAGATGCTTCAGGAAGGCTTTAATTAGCTGCAAAGAGAAGCAGTGGATCCCATGAAGGGTTGGGGCTTGGTAAGAACTGCTCTCCCAGGCTGAGGCTCCCAGGTGAGGGCTTAACAAGGCTTTTGGGGGGCATTTGATAAACCCTGGGGGTTTGGCCACATTGGGCTTGGAGGGGTCCCACAGCTGAGAACAGTGTGAGGGATGCAGGAACGTCAGCAAAGGAGTGTGGGACCATAGGAGCTCTTGCAACCCTCGCTCCCAAACCACTGCCACAAACCTCAAGCGCAAAGCTCTGCTCTGGTCCCCA
Organism: Cyanoderma ruficeps; assembly: GCA_008694505.1. Lineage (NCBI taxonomy): Eukaryota > Metazoa > Chordata > Aves > Passeriformes > Timaliidae > Cyanoderma > Cyanoderma ruficeps. Next base: position 8,498,416 of record VZDJ01000174.1, on the reverse strand, counting down.
AACTCTCCCTGGGTCCCCTCCAGGATGGCCACCTCTGGCCACATTTGTGCCCCAAAAAACAGCCCTGACCTGCTTTTTTTTAATTGTACATCACTGTGTGATTTCCCCAGGCCAGGCAAGCCTCAACGTTCTCATACCAGGAGGAGGTGGGGTCTCTTTTTCTGAGGACGTGGCAGGAGCAGAGAGAGTGCACCTGGAGCTGATGAAACACCTCGTCTGGAGAGGCACGGGCGGCGTGCCACAGCCGGAAAGGAGGGGATGGCTCCCGCCTGCCCCCAGCACAGCTGCAGCCACACAAACAGCCGCGTTCCTGGAGGCAGCAGGGCTGAAACTCGAAAGCAAGAGCAGGGTCCCAGAATAGCCCCAGCCCAGGCTGGGGGAAGTGGGGCAGAGGCAGACGCACCAGGACAGCAGTGGGAGGACAGCACAAGTCCCCTCACTTTGGTGCTACTGCTGTGCCAAGCCCGGGTGACACCCATGGCCTCTGCCCTGCTGAGCTAGGGGGGTACAGCCCCCAAGCACCTGGGGGGTGCTGCTGGTTCCTGCACCCCGTCCTGACACCCTCTGCTCACACAGCCATCTCCTCTGCTGGACTTGGGGAAAGGCTGTGCAGAGCCCAGATTGTGCCACGCCAGCACTGGCCCCCTGTTTTCCCCCAGCCAGCCTCACTGTGCAGCTGTGTGGCGGTGGGACATCCCCTGGCTAAATTTACTCCTCGCCCACTACAAGCCCCAATCAGAAATTCAAAAGGGTGCCCCAAAAAAGGAAGCGAAACTGTCTCCAGTGGGTGCTGACGTGTGAAGGCAAGAGAGCACCACGCAGCCGAGCCTGAGTCGGCTCAGCCCTGATGGGGTGGCCAGCTCTGTGTCCCTGCCTCACTGGGCTCTCACCTCGGGGTGTCACCACATCAGCCCCTGAGATGGGGGAAAGGTCTCGGGGTGGTGTGGAAGATCAGATCATGAGAGCGCAAGACCAAGGTTTATTGCCCTGCAACTGAAAGAGAATTAAATGAAAGAAATCAACGTTTCGGGCTGGTGTGGTCGAAAACAGGACCTGAGCATTCAAGCCCATTTGTGAAGGTGAGAGCAATCATTTGCATAACTGTGTCAAAATAACTGCCAGGGCATGCAGCTGGCAGGAAGGTAACCCCTTGCTGGGGGTTATTTAGATGTGTATGAAACCACACCAGAGCCTGCAGGAGAGTCCAGTAAACAACCCCAAAGATAAGTACGCGGGCTTGTAAGCAGATTGTAAACAAGCTCAAAAATAAACACCTTTCAGCTGCTTCAAAATATTTATTATTTCAATTTTATTGTGGTAGTAACATGTAATTCTCAGGAGAGCCTCAGCCTGGCCTGGGGCCTCAGCAAACCCTTATTTTCTCTTGTATTTGAGGTAAACAGGTGCTGATGGAGAAAGATTTGATCACAGAGCTGGTGCTCCCTCTCTCGAGAAACGTAGTCATTGAATTGCAGACCTTGTTATGACTCCCTGGGTGGGACTTTTTAGTTTAACGTTAAGAAATTTCTAGGTAGGGAACATTGGTGGCACAGTGACAACAAGGTGGTGACAGTGGTGGCTGAGGGGTGTGATGGGGGTGGCAAGGATCCTCACCAGGCCCTCGGGAGGGAGCAGAAGCATTAGGCTCACCCAGTTAGGGAGGACTTTTATCCAAATTTGCCTTTTTCCCTCTCCACAGCCAGGGTGGGCAGAGCAGACAGCATGAGGGAGAGTAAAGGAGAACTTTGGCTGCACCCTGGGGCTGGACCCTGCATCCTGTAGATGTGGTGTTCAGGGACATGGCTGGACCTGGCAGTGTCAGTGTGATCTTAGACAGCTTTTCCCTCCGTGAGGGTTCTGGGTTCCTACCCCAGCCAGTGACACCCTCACTGACAGCTCCCCACCCTGTGCAAATGCTGCTGGCCCCGTACCACAGCCACAGCCCTTTCCCCTTCTTCTGCAGCCACTATGGGGAAAAACCACCAGGCTTAAACATTTCTGCCATGTTTTGGGCTCTTTTGGCCAGACCCCCCCGGCTGGCTGTGAGCAGGGGATGCTGATGCACATCACAGTCCCCCAGCTGAGCCAGGCACACTCACAGGCAGCTGCTTCAACCGCAGCCCCGTGGCTTGGAAATAGCCCTTGCTAAAATTACAGCCCGCCAAAACCAAGAGCCCGCCAAAACCAGGAGCCTGCTTCAGGCAAACACCAGCTGGGAGCCAGGAATAGCCCTGGCCTTGCCATGCTCTGCTGCCTTGGCACAAACTTTCCAGCACGTGACACCTTGAGCACTGCCTGGCCGTGCCACGGGCAAGGTAAATGCGGGAAAAGCCCCAGTTCAGCGATGGCTCATGAGAGAGGGGTGCATTGCCACGTTCTTTCCCAGGCAGCCCAGAATTCCCAGCAGAGGCACAGCACCTCCCCAGAATTCAGGCCCCAGCAGGGCTGCCCAGTGTGTGTTGAGCCTCTGGGGTGGTTTTGGTGCCCAGCTGTACAGAGGGTCTCTGCTGCCCTGCCAGACCCTGCCTGGTGCCACTGCTGTTCTCTGCTGGGGACACCACAGCCATCCAGAATAGATCCCCCAGGTGATGGGGACCCTGTGGAGTGCCTGCTCCCAGAGCTACTGCCCAACATTTTGGTCCCCAGTGCCTTTGGAAACACAGCCTGTGCCCTCCATGGTCCCCCTGAGCAGGCACCTGGTCCCACTGCCTGGGTGCCCCTCACACCCTGGCCTGGTACTGGAGTGGACTGGGGGGCTGCAACCACTTGGGGCTCACCACAGCCCACTGGGCCCTCTGTTCTCACCAGCTGGGGCAGGGCCCACCCTGGGCTGGGCCTGGGCAAGTCTGAAGGGCAGCTGCCCTGTGGCCTTTGGGCACAAGGAGCTGGAGCTGAGCAGTGCAGCTGGGAATAGTGGGACATGGATGGACATGAGGGAACAGACAGCATGGAGCACACGGGAACATGGAGGGGCAGGGAACACAGTGGGGGACATGATGGGACATGGGAGAAAGAGAGGGCACAGCAGGGAGGGTGGTAGGGCAGAGGGAGCATTGGAACACTGAGGCCAGGGATATGAAGACACAGGACACAATGGTATCCAGACATGTGGGACGGTGGCAGGAGCCCAGGGGAGCCAGTGGCACAGGGGACACAGAGGCCAGGGACATGGAGACACAGGGGTTGTATGAAGACACAAGGGACAGCAGCAGAACACAGGGCACAGGCACATGAGGACACAGGGGACAAGAACTTATGGAACAGGGACAGAGAGGAAAAGTGAATGAGGACACGAAGGGACAGGGGCACAGGACTCGGGGGACAGTGGCCCAAGGACACAAAGGAAAGGGCCCGAGGACATGGGGAACAGGGACAGGAGGACACAGGTGGTGATGGCAGCACACAGGCACACGGACACGTGGCAGTATGGCAGTGGCAGAGACAGGTTCACAAGAACAAGGGACACAGCGGCACAAAGCACAGGCACACGGGGCAGTGGCAGGGACGGGGACAAGCACACGTGGCAGCGGTGGCGGGGCCGTGCGGGTGCCCGCGGCCGCGCGGAGGGCTCCCCCTGGCGGCAGACAGGTCTCTGCGGGAACCTCTCCGTGCGCGTGCCCGCGGCGCCCCCGCGTGTCCGGCGTGTCCCCGTGTCCCCAACCCCGAGCTCGAGGGGATCATAGAGCCACATCCCCCGGACGTGGGCATCGGGGGGTCTGCGGCGGGGCCCCTCCACCCATGGAGAGCCTCTCGTAGCGGGGCCTCACCCCAGGAGCCTCGGGCACGGGGGATGCCCAGGACCCGGTGGGGCGGGGGCTGGAGCCCGGCCCTGGCAGTGGTTCCCTCCAGAAATGATGAAAAACCTCAACCTGCCCCGCTCGTCTCCCAGATAACGGCGTGTGCTCTTCACCTATAATTCAGGAGAAGATGGGAACATGCCTGGAGCTCCAGCACATTAATTATGAACCACCCCACTCACACAGCCCTGCCCCGGCAGCGCCGGCAGCTGCAGTTATTCCTGCCAGCACAAAATGAGCTCCATGGAAAGATCCCTGTGTCCTGAACAAGGGCACTGCAGGGGCTGTGTTCCCAATGACACCCCCATCCCTCTAACAGCCATCCCCAGCCCTGGGGAAAGCGACGGCAGAGTCTGCAGCGCAGGGACTGCACGGATCCTGAGCCACGGCCGGGATTTGGCTCTTTCCTGCCTGCCTGCAACACCGTCCAGGGGATATCCCTGAGTGCCACCCAGACACCACCACCAGCTCCCTCCCCGCTGACCTCACAGTGCCATGCTGGGCACCGGCCCCCCATGGTGAGGGGACACAGAAGCAGGAAAAAAGAGGCAGCAACCCCCTGACGAGGAAGGACCTTGGCTTTATTCCAGTCAATACAGCATCCCCCTGCCAGCAGCTCCCACTGCCCATCTACAGAGGCATTCCAGGGCAACTCCAGGCTTGCAGAGATTCACCTCTGCAGAGATGCAGGTGCACAAAATCTTCACCCAGCCAAGGTTCCAACGTGCTTTGTTTTCACTGTTTCGCATTTCCCATGAACAAGATGCATCACCTCCATCACCACTGCCACAGGGCCAGACCCTAAGGGGCTGGCAAGAAGAGGCTGAGCAGGGCCAGGAGGAGCAGGGGTGAGAGGAGCTGGTGGTGGCCCCTGTGCAGGGACCCACCGCCGGCTGTGGCCCCCCGGGAGGCAAAGATCTTCCGGCTGCGGAGGGGCTGCGGCGGGCGGAAGTTGTTGATCATTTTTAGGAGCGTGGATCCCTCGAGTGGGAAGTGGACAGTGCTGACAAATGCCTTCAGCTGTGCAGGGAGAGAGGGAGGGTGGGCAGCTGCATTGCCAGGCACCCCAAACCCCTGCCCACTGTCAGCCCGCCCCATACTGCCCCACTGCCGATGTCACAGGACCCATGGCATGGCCCCGCACCAGTGGGTGTCCTTCCACCACCCCCCACTGCTCTCCTGAAGCCAGATCCATAGGTAAGCACAGAGGCAGGTCCCTACAAGGATCGGGTCTTGAGTTTTAGAGGAGCTAATTGTGTTTTGGTGCCAACAGTGAGCACTTAGGGAGTGGCTGGCCCATGGC
>VZDJ01000174.1:8338638-8493208 GCA_008694505.1 Cyanoderma ruficeps | reverse complement strand
AGAGAGAAGTATGGATGGGATTTGTCCCCAGTGGCAGGTGGCCACATCTCCATTACATAACCTTCATAAAATTAATTAATTGCCAAGTTGCCAGCAGCATTATTATAGAGATGACTTTCCCTGTGCTCTTGCTCAAGGGTCAGGAAGGACAAGGAGAGAGGTCACCTTGGGGATCCAGCCTTTCAGGGGCTGTACATGCCAGTACCTGTTCCCGGCCGATCTCCACTGGCTCCTCAAAAACAGTCCAGACGACGGCCTCGCTGCAGTCGGGGGTGGTGAGGGAGCCCTGGTAGCGGTAGTAGCCCGAGAGGCGGCCAGCATGCGGCAGCAGAGTGCTCAGGCGGAAGGTGGAGGCCAAATCCACAGAGTCCCCTGTGGGGCAAGACAGGGACAGTCAGCCTGTCCCCTGCCGGGGATGTGGTGGGGACAGCCGGGCCACCCCCATCGGTTTCAGCTCAGCAGATGAACTCAGAGACTGGCAGGTTCCTCCACCCAACCCACTGGGGTCCATCCCTGCCCTCCCACAGCAGGGTCTCCCCTTTCCTGCCCTGCCCTGATGAGGAGGGGACTCACCAGCGTGGGAGACATTCCTCAGCCCCGCCACGATGGTGTTGTAGTTGGTGTTAGTGGTTTCAGAGACCTGTGTACAGGGACAATAAGTGGTTGAAGTCAGGCAGAGCCTGAGCAAGGCAGAGCTGGGTCATCCTGTCCTGCCAAGCGACCACAGGCAGAGCCAGCCCTGCCTCACACTGTTACAAAACAGAGGGGAAGGGTTCCCAGTCAGCCCTTTCTTGCACAGTCAGTGGGTTTCCCAAGCCTTCCTGCCCCTTCCCACTCCCTCAGGGCACCCATACAACGCTCACCCAGCTGCACCACCAGCACCCAGTTCCTAGCGGACCCCTGCAGACCCACCTGGAAGAAGAAGCCGAGGACAGCCAGCCCATTGGGATGCCCCTTGGCCTCTGCCAGTGTCTGGTACTTGGCATTCATGTGGACAATGTGCATCTGAGGAGAGCACAGAGTAGTCAGGCCTGCACAACTGCCCCCAGCCAACATCCTGGCAGCAGCACATTCTCCTGTGGCTCCTTCCAGCCAGCTTGGGATGGCCAGACTCTGAGTCAATCTCTCCCAGTAAAGCCCTTCTGGTTCCATTGGCATTTCTGTGGGGTGGGTGCTCCGAGGATCAAAGCACCCCTACCAAGCAAGCATCCTTTGAAGGGTGTGCAAAAGGGGGCCAGTGGTCCCGGGGTGCTCACCAGACACAGAACATAAATTCTGCTTTCCTCTGGCAGATAATGAATATTTTAAAGGCGCAAAACCTCTTTCATCCAGAAGTATCCCAATATGCTTGGCACAGCACACTCCTGCTTGCTCTCACTTGCATTCACAAGCTCATTGCATGGTCCCAGCAGGGCACAGAGCCCCCCAAACCCCGCTGAGTGCCTTGGATGAAGCAGCTTGGCCCATGCAGGGTAAAGGAACACCTCAAGTCAGCTGCTTTTTCACCACCCGGGTGCCTGTGCAGGAGCACAGTTGAACCCAGCAGTGCAGAGTCACAGAGCCCAGTCACCTGCTGCATGACAGCTTGGGGTGCCCCAGGCTCATCCATTCCCACCACACCAAGGCCTTGGGTGACCCAGAAGGTGATGGGGGCTTTTCCTGACGTACCTCCATGGGGAGCTGGCGCCCGTCGAGGGTGTGCTCGGAACCATTCCCGGCCAGGCTGCCCCAGTGGAAGTGGAGCTGGACCGCGCGGTACCTGCCGGGGAGGCCCCCCCCGCTGATGCTGATGTGCTCAGAGGCCGCCTCACTTGCCAGGCTCAGCATCACTGCAAGGGCAGCAGGACAGGGAGAGGGCAGGCTTAGGATGGGGAACAGCCCTGACACGGCTCCTTCTCCCCCGGCTTCATCCCAGCACTAACACTGATCTGCGTGGGATCCTGCAGCACCTGGGAGTGGCACCAAAGCCAAGCCCTAGCCAGGATGGTGACTGAGGAACTGGGACAGGGGAAGGTGCACGGCCGCAGCACGCACCTGTGTGCCCGTTGTTTGTCAGCCTCCACTTGCCAGGGGGCGCCTGGTCGTAACCCTCGAAGAGGATGTCCCCGAGGCCACCATCCCGCTGCAGCCGGCGCCTGTCGATGTTCACAGGGGACTGCTTGTTGCCACCGCATGTGGCTTTCAGCTCCTTCCAGTGGCTGGGCCCTGCAGAGGAGGAGCAGGGGCACCGCGGGCAGCCACCGAACCGCCGCTGCCCCCAGAGGGGGACACAAGGCCACGGGTGGCTGTGTCCCCAACCAGCACTGCTGTCCCTGCCAGCCCAGCCGTGCTCTCTTGCATCCCGTGGGAACTGCTCTCCTGCCCGGCTAAGTTTCCTTCCTATTGATGAGCAGGGGCTTATTGCAGCCTCATCCATAATTCAGCAGGATTTCCTCGAGGGGCCGGGGGCTATATTTAGCCTGGCAGCATCGTCCACATTGACACTGGTGAAGGGCAGGCTTTTCTTACTGCCCCTCCTGCCCGTTCCTGGATTTTAACGTTTAACCTACTCACACTGGTTCTGTCCAGCTGTGACAGGTGACAGTGCAACCTGGCCACACAATTCATCCGGGGGCAAATCCTACACAGGTTCCAGAGTGACCACATGATGCCCATCAGCAGCTCCTGGGATGGGGGGTCACCATGGCAGGAGCTGGGTGAGGACATGGCAGTGCTGGCAGCCAACTGGACCCACTGCAAACCCACAGTGCTGTCTGGGGGCTGTGAGCAGGGTCCCCATGGCTGCCACCAGGGCCAGACTACACAACTAACCCATATTTGTGGCTTGTCCCCATTGCCCCAGCATTATCTCTTCTTGTAACCACTGTTTCCCCAGCAGTGCCCCATGGTTCAGCTCTGACGTTTCCCTTCCTCTTGGGCAGATAAAACCACAAACACTTGTGGGCTGTATCCCACCTCCTGCCCCCCTGGGCTCAGCATTTACCCCTTATGTTTTCCTCTCATTACTTCAGGCAACCCTTTGCCTGGAAGGCCTGGGAGCTGCAGCCTGGCTGTGCCACCACCCCACCAGGTTCCTGGCCCGGTGTAACTGGGTGGCCCCACAGACTACCAGATGCCTTCAATGACGGACCATTCCACGTGGCTTTGCTGAGGGCACACAGCCGGCTCCAGGCTGCTCCAGCCGCTTCCCACCGGCCCCTCTGCCCTGCCAAAACCTGCCCTCGCTGCCAGCCCGACGACTTAAACCGGGTGAGACCGAGCCTGGCTCCGACAGGGATGAGGGGAGCCCAGCAATCCATACTTGCAAGCCACAGGGCATGTAAACCCAAGAGCTATAAAACAGTTGGGCCGTAACAGCTGATTAAATGCTTGATGATCTTTAATTAACCTTTTACAAGCTATTTGTAATTTGTATTTGTATGTTTTAAGACAAAGTGCCCCCAGCCATGCTTCTCTCCCCATCCAGGCAGGGCTGCTGCCTGCTCAAAGGGAGCTGTCCCTCCTCAGTAGGGCCCCTGGATCCACAGTCCCCCTTGCTGACTGCACTGCACTGCACTGGGTTTCTAATAGAGAATTTTAAAACCTGGACTTAATTTGTTCTGGGTGGAAGGGGAAAGCTGGTGCTGACCCAGGAGCACCCAGACCTGGCTGAGGTGAGGGGTGGGGCTGACTTTGCCTCAAGGGGCTCAGGTGTTTGTCAAGTCTTTACAGCAACACCCCCAAAAGTGAAGCTCCTCTAACCATCCCCACGTTTGAGTGACACAGGGGGCTTTGCCCTTTTCCATGACACACTCCCCACTGGGCCTTGCTGATGCTGGCCAAGGTGCTCTCAGCTGGGCACTGTGGGGACACACGAGGGTCTAAGCCCTGCACAGCCCCAACACACTTGGCACCACTCACCGCACTGGGGGTCCTGTGAGTCGTAACACCACTGCCCTGCAGGAGAAAGGAGAGCTCCGGGTAGGTGATGGAGACAGGCACCCTTCCCCAAACCCCCCGACAATGAGGACATCCCCCAGTGCAGCCCGGGGTCCCGCCAACACTTGTGTTCATCACGGTTATTTTTGGCGCTAGTGTTTTCACACCCTCCCTGCCTCCCCCAGGCGCTTCACAGGGAAACCTCCCCCAGCATCGCTGCTCCAAGGCAGCCAAACATCGCTGCTCACTGTGCTCCTTCCCCAGCTCTAGTGGGGCCATCCCCCCTCATCCTGGGGAGCCAAGGCAGCCCACCACCCCACAGCAGCGGGCCCCAGCAGGAGGGGTCTGGGGGAGCCACCAGAGCCCTGCCCGCTGTCCCCACTGTCCCCGCGGTCCCGCGGCCAGGCTGGCAGCGGCAGGAGGGCGGTGGGCAGGCCCCAGCCCACGGTGTGGGGATGGTGGTCGGTCCTGTCACTCAGGGCCACCTCAGCCAGAGCTGCCGAACTCCCACCAGCTCTCGGGTGGCTGTGGGTACCACGGGCTCCATGACAAGTGCTGGTGCAGCAGGTGCAGGGACACTGAGGGGATGCCAAGAAAGCTGGCACCCTGCTCCTGGCCTGCTGGCTGCACATCCACCCAGGGCCGTCAGCTCTGCAGAGGGAGCTGGGGAGTGCACCCCTTCCCTCCTCAGCTCCCCGTTCTGCTCCTGGCGGGAGGCACAGAACAAGCCGGTGCTGCCCGGGCCCAGCCCACGTGAACGGTGCCCGCTGATGGCCGAGGGGCCGTGCCAGCGGGCCGGCTGCGGGCGAGCCGAGCCACGCTCCCGTGCCAGCCACAGCCGCTCGGACCAGCAGGACAAAGGCAGCCCTGCCGGCCTCCACCTGTGCTGCTCAAGGGCCCAGCCTGCGGCACTGCATCCCAAGTCTCGCTACAGTAGTACAGGACACACCAGCCCCAGAGGAGAACTGGGAGCGGGACAGCGCGGGCAGGACTCCGACGGTCCCCAGAGCAGAGATCTTGGGGTCCAGGGGCAAGCAGAACTCCTGGGAAATCCTCAGACCTGCACGCAGCAGCTTTTGAGCATCCTCCGGCAGGAGCCAAGACAGCGCTGGGCACCGCCAGCCTGGCCCCGATGCAGGTGAGCACCCAGCGCCTCGGCCCGGGACAGCAGCGCCCGTTCGCTCAGAGGTTTTGCCCTCACTGGTGTTTCTCGGTGGTGCCGGTCTGTGGGGTGGATGGGCTGAAGCCCAGGACCCCACTGTCCCAAGGGGGCCCTGGCCCCACCGCCTCCTGCCGGGACAGACAGCCTTAGGAGGGCTGAGACCTCCCGAGCCCGGCAGCGCTCAGGGCCATCCCGCAGCGGGGAGGGGGTGGTGGGAGGGCAGGAGAGGGCTCCTGGAGCAGACTAGGTCCCCCAGTCCCTGCTGCCAACCCCTCAGCCCGTATCACCCCTCGACACGCGGGAAGGGAATGGCATAACCGGCGCCCCCCAAGCCCCCCAACCCCGCGCCTCCGTCCTCTCCACCCGCAGGATCCCCGGCTCCGCCGCCCCGGGCGCAGCTCACCTCCCGCGGCCGCTCGCACGACGAGGGGCAGTGTCAGGAAAGTTATGCCGAGCCCGGTGAGGCCCATGGCGGCGGGGGGCAGCGGGGGGACCCCCGCACCTCCCCGTCCCGTCCCGTCCCGTCCCTCCGCAGTGCGCCCGGTACTGGGCTGGGGCGGGCGGCAGCGCTGGCAGCGCCCGCAGCCCGGGAGATGCTCAGCTCCAGCCTGGGCTCTGCTCTTACATATTCATCACCCGGGCTGAGTTTTTAACTCCTCGGCTGCTAGGAGGGAGCGGGGAGAGCCCGGCCCCCGGCCAGCCCCCCGCGCCCGCTGGGTCCCTGCCCGCGGTGACAGGGACAGGCGGGGAGCGGGGGCTGGAGGAGCCCACGGGTGCTGCGCTCCCGCCCCGCTCCCCGCCCGGTACCATCCCGCTCTCCATCCCCAAAGCTGGAGGTCGGCAGCATCCCCGCTGTGCCCCATCCCGCCCCCGCACGGTGTGTGGGACTACAGATGGACTTCAGGGGCCTGCCAGGAGGCGGACCGGGCTGGGGACAGCAGCTTGGCCCATCCCCTCCCCATTCCTTGCAGACACAGGCTGTGGGACGTACCCTTCCCCCAGCTCTGGGAACTCCCCTGCCAGCAGCGGGTCCTGCTTCTCTCGTGTCTGAGCGTGGTGGTTCCCACCTGATCAGGGGCAGGCGATGCCGTGGGGACTCACAGACCAAACCCAACTCATGCCTGCAAGCACAGGCCCCTCTCTGGACAAAGCCCAGCGAGCACCTCTTGGAAGCCCCATCCTCGGGGCCCTGGTGGCCTTCACTGCCACGCTGTAGGGGACCCTCAGTCCCCGCAGTCACCAAGGAGCCGTGCAGTGCGGGGGCGGGATCCAGCCCTTTCCTCTCCAGCGAGCACAAGGCTGCACAGCTCACACTCTCACGGCGGTGGGGCATTGGCTGACCAGTGCAGGGGGGCAGTGTTGGGGCACAAGCCTCCCACACCCATCCAAGCCCCGGAGCCCAGTGCAGGCGTCCCGTGCTGGTGGAGGCAACTGTTCAGCTGCTCAGCACAGAGTGAGCATATGTCATCCCATTGCACCTGTCCAGGCAGGTCCCACAGGAGCCAGGATCTCAGCAAGTAGGTAGGTAGGTAGGAAGGGGGTGAGAACACAGGAGCGTGGTGTTATCACGTTCTCCTTAAATATCCGTGCCATCCTCATGCAGCAGAGGAAAGGAGGCCAAGGGGCCTGGCCCCCAGCTCTCCTCTCCGGCACTTGGCCCCGGCCGGGAGCACCGGCGAGTCACTGCCAGGATGAACAAACCCGGCAGCAGCACACGGGCAGGGGGAGGCAGCCTCCTGCTGCCGGCTTGGCCAGGGATGGGCTCTGGCTCAGCAGAGCTGTTTGGCTGCCGTGTGCTACAACGGGCTCATCCTCAGCAGGGATTCTTTGGGGCACCTTCTTCCCCACCCCAGGCAGCACCAGTCCTAGGCAGTGCCTGGGCAGCACTGAGCCATGTTTGGGCCCCAGAGCAGGGCACAGAGTGCGGCAGCAGCACAGGTGTCCCCTGGGCTGGATCTGTGCCGTGGCTGACACTTGGCCCCTGCTCCAGGGATGAGGTAGTCTGCAGAGGGCTGCGGTCATCCTTCCGGAGAGAGCCGCAAAGGGCGGGCAGGTGCGGCAGAGGGTCGCACCAGCCCTGCAGCCTGCTGCCGATCACTGCCGGGAAAGAGAGGAGCTGTTCCGGCACTCATGGTATCAACACCTCCCTTGGAAACATGAGCCCACCAAATGATCCCTCTTCCTACACGCCCACAACAGGACAGCCCATATTGCCCGGAGAGGAGGAGAAGCCCGAGACTCTTGGGGTCAGAAGATGGGACTCATTGCCCCCTGGGCACTTTTTTAGGTTTTCAGGCTTCTGTAGTGGGGCAAGAGGGGCAAGACCAGGGTCTGGGGCTTAGCACAGTCCCGACAAGAAGCGGGAGAAGAGTGAGGAAGCAGTGGGATCCACAAGGGGTGTGGAAAGCACCGCAGCACTGTGCCATACCCTGCTCCCACCCATCCCCACTGCGCTGCTCCCTGGGGTGCATGACTGGCTGCTGGCACCCGTGCCAGGCAGGAGCAACCTCTAGTTTCTATAGGAACCAGATCAAGCCTTGAAATTGCCGGCCGTGCTGACGTGGTGGTGGTGGTGAGCTTACAGCTGATCCTACAGCTTCGTGCCGTCCTCATAGGGCGACACCACGTCCATCAGCCTGCTGCCACCGATCCAGGAGGTGGCGAGATCCCCGCAGGCACGCATAGTCACAGCATCAAGGGCAAGAGCCGTGATAATGGGGAAAATACCACTGAAAGATAAAAATAGTTACTTAAGCTGCAGCTATCGATTGGTTGTGGGCACGGTGCCACCTTGGTGGGAACCCCCACCACGTGCACTGTCAGCAAGCCCTGTGCCAGCACACAGCAGAGGTGCCAGCAGCTCCTGGATGTAAATCCTGCACTGCCACCTGATACCCTGGCCAGGGACCCGGACTGACAGGGACAAGACCAAGACTTGAGCCTCCAGAGTGTGGTTCACACCACACAGGGATGGGTGCACGAAGAGAGGTGGGCATCCAGAGGCAAAGATCACAGGCAGTAAATACTCTGATCTTTGATCCCCGTAATAAGCTGGTGCTAGCCCAGAAAGAAAGCCGGGAGCGGGGCAGGGAGCGCAGCAGGAGCCGGCACAAAGGAGGCACTGTGGCCGGCAGATGCGCTCTGGCCACACGCGGCTGCACAGCCCCTTCATTCATCCCACGCTCCCGCCGCCGCCGGGGTCAGCGACATCTCCCTCCCCACGGCCTGGCACCCCCGGGAGCACTGCCAGCACACGGCCCCGGCGCTGGTCTGACACGCTCCCCCGCCCTGGCGCTCTCCCAGCGGCTGAGCTCCCCGGACACGCCGTGCTGAGCACAGCTGCTCATCACCCTCTCAGAAAAACGCGTTTTAAGCTGCTAAGAGCTTATAGCAGGAGAGTGCCCAGCAATTCCCTGCCACCGCACCCGAGGGTCAACACAGACAGCTGCCTCTGGACACGTGTGTCCCCGGGTCAGCGTGGGGAGCCCCGAGAGCCGGGGCTGTGCTACGGACAATCCACGCTGCTCCCCACAGGGACAGTCCTGCCCCTAGGCAAGGGGCAGGAGGCAAGGGCAAGTTGTGTCCGCACGGGATCTCCCAGCATCAGCAGAGCCCCAGGGGGTTCCAGGCCAGACTGAGCCCCTCCAAGAGCTCGGCGACATCGGGCAGAGATGCGTGTCCCCACAGGAGCAGCAGCGGAGGAAGGGCTCACCCTATCGCCCTCAGCTGAGCCAGCATCACCCGGCTGGCGCCGACACGGGGCTCTGGAGCTGCGCTGTTCAGGTGCACGAAGCGGCTGCGGTGGCATCTGCCCTGTGCAGGCACAGGGACCCTCCCCGGCCCCACAGCGACAGCGCCCGCTGGACGCCGCTCAGCAGTGAACGCACCCTGCGAGCGGGGCACGGCCCAGCCCCGCAGCGCCTACGGCAAACACTGCGAGCCTGGCGGCCTCCGCAAAATCAGCGAGCTGGGGGGTCTGCACCAGCCTCTCCATCCTGCAGAACCCCCCGCCCCTGGACTCAGCAGCGTCCCAAGGGTTTGGGGACGGCAGCAGGAATACGCTGCACTTGATCATCTTGGGTATAAACCCAAGACTTTCCTAAAATTACATTAATACAGGTGAATCCCTCTGGGATCTGTACACACAGGAACTCTTGCAGACTACCTGCTCAAAGTTAAATGCATCTATTGATCTTTTTGCAAGATCACAGCTCAGAAGCGTGATTGAACAAAACCCTCCTTCACAACGCTGGGGAACCACACTGACGCAGAAATCAGGAGACATTGGAACATAACATTTGTCTTACAGAACACAATTTATTTGGCATTTGGATGAAATGTTTCTCACAGCATCTTGAAAAAAAAAGAGAGAGAGAGATTAGTGCCAACCCCAAAGAAGTTAAAACAAAAACCAGTGTCACAGGGACTCAATTATTATAGTATCAAATTTAAATTCTACATGGTATTTCACAGAATATCAAAATCTTTTATACACTGCCACAGTTAAGTCCAGTCACAAACCAACTACACAGGAGAAGCCTGCAAGTGCAGCGCTGGCTAAAATGATTTTCCAGAGGAAGGTAAAAAGCAGTGTCTCATTCTCTCGCAGCCTCCCAGGCGCCCTTAGCCCAACACACAGGGATGGCACAGCCCAGCCACCTCTGCTGGCATCAACCCTGACCCACTCAACACTCGAGGGGCGCAGATTAGAAAATTAAAGCTATGTGGGACCGTAGCAGGCAGGCAATGCTGACTGTTGTTAGGGGGAAGCGCATCTTCATCACTGAAAGTGTCTATTCCAAGGAAACACCGACTTCGCTTGGGACCGGGGAACATGAAAAGCCAGCATGAACTTTGATTCACCTCCTCTACACTCAACTGCTCTAATTTTACGGTCCAGCTCCCAACTTGCAAGGGAAATTTAAAAGAAATTTCTGCGTATTACATGTTCCTTAGCTAGAGAGAAAAAAGACGTTTCAGCAACTGAACAAAGGAGATGCACACGATGGATTGTACAAGGCAACATTAAAATATCAGTGTTTTGCCACTGAGAAGTCACATCTGAAAGATAAAAACATCTTTAAGTACCAGGTTCAAATTTATTTAACATGAGATGGGAAAAGAATGGTAACAATTACTGGTCACAAAAAACATTTTCTTCCCAAGTACTGAAACAGGCCATCATCCATAGCACCTGTGGAGGCAGAGCACCCACCAGCTGTAAGATTCAGCCCTCAGAAAAAATGTCCACCTACTTCATTTTTCATCTAGATCAGTGTCCTGCTGTGCATGGCTAAAGGAACAGTCAGAGGCTCAAACTAAACAGGACTGAACATTACACAGACAAGCTCCTTGCACACCTGAATGATGGTGCTGATCCTGCACAACAGAACCCACTGTCCCTGTAACATCTTAACTCTCAACTCACCCAGTAGAGAGCCAGAGGCTGCTGTGAGACTGTGGATGGGCACCACTGACAGAGCAGAGTGTCTGGGGCTGCTCTGGGAACAGCAGAGACCTCAAAATGGCACCACAGCACAGGGAAGCTGAGGAGCAGCTTGGTCTGAGGCCACAGTGGGACAAGACCAGCCCAGCACAGAACCAAGTGCTGGGACTTAACAACTGAGGTCAAGGGCATCCTGAGAAAAACACACCCTGGGCTCACACAGCCTGCTGGAAACCATGTGGCAATGGCATCTCCCTGCCGGGGCTGCAGGGGCATCTAGGATGCATCAATTGTTAAGAAAAACATCCAGAGATGTGAATGGCAGTGGGGAAAAAATCAATGCAGAAAGTAACTCCAAAGATCTCATCAATCTAATGGCAATCAAACCAGAGAGGTTTTCCTTGGGCAAGCACCGACCCTCTGTCATCAGCACTCGGAGCAAGCTGCCCACCAGTCACCTTGCCAAGGGCAAGGAAGGTTTGCTGAGGAGTCCACTGGTGTCAAAAAAATTTAACTCTTCTCCAGTTGGTCCAGCAGTCTGAGTAGTTGGGACATTTCCTGCTACAAAGGCTCTTACTCCAAGAGAAAGTACTCAATGTGAAAAAGCTACATTAAAAGGGAAAAAAAGACAATTTTATTGCCAAATTAGAAGCTCACTGAGAGGTAAATGAGCTGTACTTAGTGAGCTGCTCCATTCAAGGCAGAATTTCCCTTGTTTACAGTTAAGATGAAGAAGGATAGAGGAAAACAGAAAATAGCAGTTTCCTGCCAATATGCAAGTGGGAAAGGCTCAGAAGCAATGGGGAAAATATCACACTGAGGCTTCTACAAAGAAGCCTCCATTTGGAATAGCTACAACCAGGAGCCACAATGAAGTTGCCAGTTGTAACAGAGCTTATTTGCAAATAAAATTCACCACAGAACCAAAAGTAAAATACAAAAATATTGAACAGATTCCCGCAGTGTTAGGAGAAGTGTGAGGTAAGGTATCTGTTCACCTCAGCCACAAAATACAGCTTCAGAGACTGAACCAAGCCAAAAGGCCTTTTGTTATTGCGCTAGGATACTACAAAGAACAAATATTCCATCTGGCTTCAAAAGAAATTGGGAAATTTCTATTTTGTACTGCTAACAAAGTATTTTTCAGGAACAGATTGTAGTAGCATAGACTTTGCATCCTATTTAAGTGTACACTATCACAGCCTGTCCTACAAGAGAGTGTAGCCAGCTCGAGAGAAGTATTAACCCTAGAGCCTAATTTCTATCTCAGTGCTTAGCTTCACCTAGCTGAACGCAGCACAAAGGTTACTGTCTACAGTATGTATAGAGAGATATATATGTATACATATATATACATATATATGTGTATATATATATCACCACCCAGAAACACACGCACGCACACACGCATTCGTACCTATAAAACTAAAGAAAAATCAGTACATACAATGTATAAAACGTATGAATGTGCTCAAAAACGCACAAAACCCGCTTTATTTTCATACTTCAGAAATGCTCAATAATTTGTACGCATGGTTCTGACTACTGCTACTCATCCACTTCATTAGACCAGGCCTTGGAACTCGGAGGAGGACTCGGTCAGAGATCGCACAGGGTGGAGAACCGCTCCTCTCGTTTCGTACCACTGCTGCTGGAGCCAGGCAGGGCAGAGAGCAGGATGGGGCGGTGGAACGGCTCCAGGTGGAGAGGCTTCCCACCAACCAGTGCTTCCTCCCACTCGTGTGCCAGCAGCGCTCCCCAGAACTGTGATTCACGCTCTCCGATGGAGTCAGGGCTGTTTGCAAGTGTCTGCACGCCGAGACACCAGATACGACCTCAATAACCAAACTCACAGTTTTCTGTGCAAAACGAGTTGAATTGTCAAGACCAATCCCCAAGTACAGTATAAGCCTATAGGCAAGACAGAGGGAATAGAAAGTAGCAGCATATTCCATGGGGAAAGAGTCAGCTGCACTGGGAAACCACAACAGTGGGTTAGGATTTGTCATACAAGTATGATTTCTCATCGTTACTAGAAAAATAGATCACATACACACCCCCATGCAGTGTTTTCTTCCTGTCCCTCTAGGCTTGTACCCTTCATAAGGTAACAGGAGACCACTCACAAGAGGCATTCTTTACAAATTCCTTAAAATTCATCTCATCTGCTGACTGTTACAGTAAGTCACGGAGAAGCAGAGGCAATGGGAGGATGGGAGAAAAGGGTAAATTACTTGGACACCGAAATCCAAACTTAAATTTAAAATTGCCTGTAAAGATTATTTTGTACTCATTATCAAAACCAACAGTGCTTGACTTTGGGTTTCGTGAGGGACTGAATGAATCTTTGCCATCTGTAAATTAACTTAGCTTAAAGAGTTCAATACGAGGGGGAAATTTAAGATGACATATCAGACTGAAGCAAGCTGCTTTATTGATTTAAGTACACTAACCTCATTACAACCCCTTGTGGGACCTGGATAAATGGTTTGGGGGGCACAGGGGAAATCTCTAGAACAGGGTTGGCTATTTATGGGACTGAGATAAGGAACAGGTGTCCAATTAGAATTATACATCGCCTATAATACATGTTGATAACCATTTTTAAGTGGTACTTGTAAAACTGTAAAGAAGTGAAATGAAGAGGAGGGAACACACATGCTAAATATAGCATGCAATAAGAAAAGCAAGAACAGTGGTCTTTTATCCAGGCCAGTTTTGTGCAACCCTTCACCGTTAAGAAGTTAAACTAGAAAGAAAATACCTCAATCTTTCTTATGGGATTAGAACAAACAGGGGCTTCATACAGTGAACTCAGGCTGCATTAATGTTAATTGCTCCCCATCTCTTCCCTAAAATACTTCCTAACACATGTGAGGGTTCTACCAAAGGGATATCACACAGACCCAGTTTTCTTCATGGGCCAGAAGCTTATCCAACAACATGAGATTTTGCAGCTACCAACAACAAATAATTGTAATTGCAAATCCCAGTTTTCTCAGTACCCACTTGTCACATATTGTGTGGACCATTCCTCCTCCAGTTCCTCTGGTGTTCTGATCAAGGCAGATCAAAACTGTTTTACACAGTGTAACTCTTGATGACATGTGTCCCACTCCATGAAACAGGCCCCCAGCCCCATCCCCCGCAGCTCCATCTTCTCTGCTTGAACAGTGACTGCCCCCACCCTTCCTTTCCATTGTCTTTTTCCTGGGTCCAGTGGTATCCGGCCAAATCCAAGCAGCTTTTCTCTGATGTAGATTTTGATTCCTCTCAGGTTAAGAAAAAAACACCAACCCAAACTACCCATACTTCTCACCTCCTCAGAAGTCAAAGGAATTCGCTGCTCTCCTTTCCATAGCCAATGGAAAAAAAGAGCAGTTGTACAATCCATATTTACAGGACAAACTGATTAGTGAATGAATAACAACAGCCAAAAAACGAGAGGCACAATCCTAATCTAGAACATAAAAGCAGTGTTTGAAAAACAAAGTGGAGATTCCTTCTGAAGTTCAAGCCACGGATTAGTGTTTGTGCAAACAGTTGCTAGAACTCTGAGCGGTGCTGGGCCTTTCACTCCTTTATACAATGGTGTTGAGGGAACAGTGGCTGTGGCGGCTGCCTGTCAAAGTTTCTGCTGGGGCGTTTTCATTTATGGGTGTGTCAGGAGGGACAAGAAAGGTGCTGCTGTCAGCAGAGTCTTCCAGCTCCACTGGGGAAGGACCAACTGAGGGAGGAAGAGATCCCTCTGTAAGCTGTGGGGATACATCACAGTTTCCTAGTGATGGAGGACTGTTTTGCACAGCCTGAGAAAGAACTCCATCTGCAAAGGACAAAAAAACAAGCAGAATCAGAAGGTGAAGTTTATCATTTCATGTTCCCAAACAGGTTTATGACCTGTATTTCTGGAAGCTCTGAGTTCTTCCTGGTTTTGCGCTAATGCACAACAAGATGAGACTGCAAAAGAGGAAAATTGTGTAACAAAAATAAAACTTTGACATATAAATAAGATGCTTGCACTAATCAGGCTCACTTATCTTGTGAAATATGCTGCCATAAAATCCCAAATTGGAATGATTTCTACAGTATGTGAATATCACAGCTGCAAAACTGAAGAGCACTGGGTGAATCATTAGAAAGTGGTATTTTTGGTCAATTTTTGGGGGGTGTGGGTGGGGGAAGCAGGGAGGAGAGAAAAGGCTGGATACATTTTATCCAAAATCTCTTGTACTTGACATTTGTTCTACTTCTTAATACCAAACTCTATCAGGCTATCTTCAAAGGCCAAAAATGGTATCAGCATGGTAGAAAAAAGGTAGCCAGATAATCCATCCAAGGTAAGGCTCAAAAATAGGTAAGGTTTAAGAGGTAAACTGCTTATAGATTGGATTCCACTGCTAATTTAGGTGATTCAAAGAACCTTTGAAAAAGACCAAGCTTAATGACACATTTTAACAAAAGACTTTTCCACCACAGAAATTGGAGATTTTTTTGTAAACTGTCTTTGCCCATCACGATTGCTACAACACATGATTATAGGTTAAAAAAAAAAATCCTCTAGCCAAAATGAAAACATGGGAGAAAAGAGAAATTATTGCCTGCGTACCTGGAGTGGAACAAAGGATGCTGTCTGGATTGACAGAAGCCTCATAAGGAGGAGGTGGGTCATCAGGATGTTGAATATCTGGGTACTTGTAAGCAGTATAGGGTGGAGGGGGATCGTGAAAATGAAATGCTCCACCTTCCCCATCGTCTGAAAGATGCAGTGGAGTAAGGCCAGTTCCAAAACCATCGGGACCGTAATCAAAACCAGGCATCCTGCGACCCAAGTTGAAATGGTGCACTGTTTCAAGAGAAGGAAGAGAAGTGAGTGAATTTATCTCGTGCTGTCTTCTTCAGTTTAAGTCAGATCTCGACACTTTTTTCCACTTTTCACACCCTAGGAACTCATGTCTCCTGAAGACCTAGAAAAGTCTACATAACCCATCCAAGTCAACTTGCTGCAATTACACAATACCCAGGCCCACCTGCTCCAAGTCTGTTTGTCCTGCATCACATCTAAATTTGACTCCAACCTCTTCAAACTACTATTGTTCACACAGAAGATATTTCAGATTTGGACCAGACACAAACAAAAACATTTTTCCAGTATCCACTACGAAAGTTCAAGTTTGAAGAGCCCACCGAGACACAGGCACAATCAAGCAAGACGATGACATTTCTCCCCTTTACACACACCAGTGTGCCAATAATAAGCACAAGGTGAGAGCTGACACTCACAATTTGCTCCAATCAAGGACTCTATGCGCTCTCTCCGCCTCTGGCGCAGCCGGTGGACCATGAAGAGCAGCAGAGAGAGGATGAGGAAGGAGGAGATGCAGCTCACGATCAGGCGCATTCCACCGGCCATCGAGTCAAACAGGCTGTTGCCATCTGTTACATGAAACATAGAAAAACAGCTTGCTATTTTTGTTCAAGATTCATTTTTCTTGATGTTCTTCTGTCAGTAACGGAGACATAAACGTGGAGTGGAGATTCATTAGCCTGGTTTAACACTTCTCCATATTTCAAATATATAAGAAAATCATGAATCATCAGGTGATTTATCTTTTTACTGCAACAAGATCTGAAAGTTGCTAAGAATATCTTCCTCAGGAAAAAGGGCAAAACGTTGAAGGCTTCTGGCCTCCGAAAATTGGAAAAAAGAAAGGTTAATGGCATTTTGCACATCCACTTGTTTCCCTTGCATGGCTGATGATATTATACTGAAGGGGAAAAGGCTTGAGAACTGGCTTATCTATACACTACATAGCATCCTAACCCTTCCATTTCCACTAAAAAAAAATCTCTGAACATTGTCACTGTCACCCAGATGTGGCTATCTAAATTCCACATGACACCAGTACATTGGTTAGAGGCACTACGTGATAGGAACACGGTAATCATCACTCAGGAACTGAAGATATTAAGGTGAATGGGAATTAAACCTTTTCCTAGAGTCATACCAAAAGCAAGTGGCAGAACAAGAAACAGACCCAGGAGCTCAGAAGTTGGAGAGCTCTATCCCATTGCTAACCAGATCCACACTGGGAAAGCTGTTGTGAACAAACTACCACTGTACCCCCAGCACAAGAGGCATTAATTTTTCACAATTCAACTAATCACAGTTGGTTATGCCTAAGCAGCACACACACACAGGTACTCTACACAAAGAAAAATGACCTAAAGATGATGTACTGTGTTCTTTAAAGAGTTCTGAATGAGAAATACATCCAGGCTAGGGGTGGGTAAGAAACAGATGAGGTGGCCTCACAAGATGGTCACCTGCTGCTACAGGACACAAGCACTAGCAGGGATGGCCCCTCTTCCAAGTCACTGCAGGGCCACTTCCCAGAGGAACCAGCCAGATCCTGGCCACCTCTCCTTTACCACATCCAATCCAGTTGCAATAGGTCCCTCCATACTTTTCCTTTCACTAACAGCAACTGAAGTTTTGTCAAAGATTCCTTATAAAACAAGACTAAAAGCTTCACAAAAAAATCCAAGTATTATTTTGCTACACATGCTAGTAACAGAAAAATCCACCTAATTTCTATCGTTCCAGTACATGGCTAACAGGCTGGCATTTATTATGTAACGACTTCTTGGCAACAAGAAATTCATTTAATAGTGCACTAGGCATAAAGCTCGAACATTACACCCTCTCAGATCCGGCTGTGCAGCACAAAAGCCTGGGTGCTGTCAAACCTTTTAGCAACTATCACTGACAGGGCTTCAACTGATGCAGTCACACACCTCCCAGCCAGCACAGCCTCCTGAACACCACACACCTGCCCCTGCTCCTCCTCCAGCTTGTGGTGATGCCACCACAATCACTGCAGAACAGTCAAGGCTGTCAGTAGCACTGAAATGCCTTTAATAAAATATACACATTGGGGCAGAGGCCCAGAGAAGCTGACTTTGGTCATGGGATGGATTCTGGTGGTGGATCCCCTCTCTGGAGGCTGCACTGAGAAACGCTCATTAGAACCTTAGCCTTGATGAGCTGCACTTGGACTAAGCGCTCTTGAGCTTATCAGAAACACTGTTTCCAGGAACTAACAGGTGTCTAATGAACATCTGGTTTTTAATGAACAGCCTCGGAAATTTATTTTCCTTGCCTGAATAACAATCCACTTGGAGTGGTATTTTTGTTATTGCACCTTCAAAGAAAGTTCCTGACTCAAATTGTAGCCAGGAGGGAAGATTACTACAATTAGAGCCCCATTTTCTTGCAACCCTATAAACAGGAGTCCAAAGTGAGATCCTTTTGATCTCTAAATTCCCAGATAAGGGGCTCGTGTGTATGTCTCAAACACCAAGAACCAGGTGGCTGTGGAGCCAACCAAGGACTGTTGGTAATAACAGTTGAGAATTGTTGTTGATAACCCAGGACTGTTGGTATTAACATGCTATGAGAAAGAACAAGATTTGTCTGGAGAAGGGGGGGCAGGTGGAGATAGGGCAGCACTTTTCTGTGAGAAAGAACCATACCACAGTACAGTGCAAGTGCAAGAATGAGTGGCAGGAAGTGGGCATGGACTCCAGGGTGGGATTGAGACCACCAAGGACACCTGAAGCCCACATGAATACAAAACTAATTATTTTAGAAAACTTGCTTTTACCCTCAATATAGCAGGGCCCTGTAACTGCACCAGTTCAGTCACTAGAAAAGCTTTGGCACATCATTTCTTTCCAAGCATTCTATTTCTTCTACCTTTTCACAGTTGCAGGTCTATCTAAACAAGAGCCACAAGAGAAAAATTATTTTCTACCACAACACGGAGCAGCAATAGACAGACTACCTTGGTTTCAAAATATTCCTCTGCTATTTATCTTTGGCTAAATGAGGAGAAGCATCTTTTAAGTGAGTATAGCTGTGATTGCTCAGCTTACTCCTACCACTGAAAAATCCCCCTACTACCAAGTCCCTCAGTAATATTTGTTACCACTTGTAATCATTGCTCACCCACTCATGCTGCAGGAGCTGATTATCTGCCAACCCAACAGCAGGATTTATCTCCCCAGGTCTCTCCTTGGGTGATTAATTTACTTATTGTTGATTAGTAAACTGGTTTCTTTCCTTTGCAACATAGCTTAGGGAAGATACATGAAAGAATTGGACAAAGATAAATACATGCTGATTAAAGAAAGTAATTCATTAATTTTTGTCATCTGAAATAGTCATTTATAACCACCCAGAAGGAAAACTGAAATGTTTAATTTAAATTTTTCAGTGTTTATCACTAGCTGAAGTAACTTCATGATGAAAGAAGTTGGATGGCTGCTTGAAAATCCCTCTCTAAAAAACTAAGTTACTAAAAAATCCAGCAGAACACTTTAAGCAAGAGTATAATGAAACAGTCTCATTTAGCTTCCATACAGAGGAAGAGCTTAAGGATGAGAAAGGATGTGGTAAAACACATTTCAAATCATTATTCATGAAATAGTTAAGACCCACAGCAATAAGCAAGGATTAAAGAACACGACACGAGGTTATCCCGGGTCATCTTATC
Organism: Cyanoderma ruficeps; assembly: GCA_008694505.1. Lineage (NCBI taxonomy): Eukaryota > Metazoa > Chordata > Aves > Passeriformes > Timaliidae > Cyanoderma > Cyanoderma ruficeps. The sequence goes on along the minus strand of VZDJ01000174.1, from coordinate 8,474,127 downwards.
CTGTCTGCTGGATGATGCTTTGCTGACACTGTTCCTGAAGAAAAAAAAGTGAAGCATAAGTCTTATCTCAGCTGATAAGAGTGGGAGGGAGACTTCTGCCTTTCCCCCACTCTTTCACTGACAGACCTGCCGCCCTAGCTGCAAACATCTGTTAAGCTTAACCCTCAAAACAAATGTGGCACAAGGAGAGCCAGTGTCCTTTAATGATTAATTTCTCTAGTTAGGACCAGTAAGACTGCAAATTTGGAAGCCAATAAGCACCTCTTTATTTGTAATAGATTGAAATGGATGCCTCTGATGGGAAGAGCTGACCTTCTGTGTTTTCCACTGGAGTTCAGAACAATAGTTTCTTAACGCACTCAGATAAGATTAGGTTCTTTTAAAATACCAAAAAACCCAGTATCACAGAATGGTTGAGGTTAAAGGGAAAATCCTGAGATCACTCAGTCCAACCTCTGTTCAAGCAGCATCAGCTAGAGCAGGCTGACCAGGACAGAGTCCAATCAGGCACTGCATATCCTCACAGAAGGCGATTCCACAAACAATCTGCTCCAGTATCTCACCACCCTCACAGAGAGCTCCAAATAAACCACATTTCCTTTCTGTACAGAAAAATAACCTCCCCAAAATCTGCACCCCAAAACAGTGACTGACAAACACTTCAAAGTCAACTTCATTGACTTCATCAAAACAAAAACCTGCACTGATACACCACATCAAATAACTGAGGTTGTAGGTCCTGATTATTATTAAAACTCTATATAATTTAAAAACTCTGCTTCCCACATGATCCCTGTGTGAAAACTTCCACACACATAAATATGCTCATGACCAGAAAAAGATGCTTAATTAGTGCTTAAGAGAAAAGTGTTTTGTTTTCATGACAACTAAACATGACAAAGGAAATGTACCAGATGCTCTGCTAAAAACCCACAGTATTGTCCTTCTCCAAACTGAAAATTAACTACTGCTTCTCCTTTCTAAGTAGCATTTCCAGCCACAGCCTCAAGTGTTTCCCATGATTTGAGACCTTTCCCTATGGGGTGGTTGTACCCAACCACATAGCGGCACTGCAAGGATGTGTTGTTTCCAGCAAAGCTATACCCAAAGATACCCAAGTTGAGCACTCAACTGATTTTTGCTGACAAACCTGTAGCAATAGAATCTTACCTGGGTCTAAACAGGTAAATTTGCAGCACTCCTTGGGGTCCTTACGATACTGCTGACATCCCTGGGGCCGCTCACACAGAGCAGCCACACACATCTCAGGTTCCCCGTTGTGACACGTGCAGCTCAAGCAGGGATCATTCCCTTTGGGAGTGAAATAGTAGCCTTCATCAACAATGTTGTCTCTGATATCAACACAAGTCTGGCCTAGAACAGAAAGGTACATCAATATCCATGGAATCCACTTAATTTGTTGCATTAAGTGATTTGTATACATAAGCAGACCACCAGTTAAAATCCAGGCCTTCACATTAAAGAACTTTGAAAAGGGATCTCCAGGGAGTGGGAAAGATAATGGATGGTCTCCAGGGACACAGAGATGATTTTCAGCTCATCAACAAGGTGAATTTTAGGTATTTAAACTGATGCACTTCCAAGCACCGTCTCAAAGACAGAGGAAAACAAGTGGTCTGAGAAGCTTAACCTTCACTGCCAAAGCCTGCTGTAGCTCCCTTCCTCTTTCCTGGCATCAGGAAAAGCTGCATCTTTTCTATGCCAAATTTCAAGGCCTTTGAACAACCCAGGACTTAAAAAGGGAGCCGGGAAATAGTAGTTTCACTGTCCTAATAGCATCCTGACCCCTGCCCCCAGCTGGGGAAGTTTAGCTGCCTTTTGCCCACTGACCCAAAGGTAGGTGCCAAAAGAGGAGAGCGAAACCAGTGCTGGGATCTGGCAGCTGGAATGGCTGTCAGGGAGGATGGCCTGTCCCCTCCACCCTGTGCACAGACCAGCTGGCAGGGTCCACAGGGAAGGTAAGACTGGAAGAGAGCTGAGGAGGTCTCCAGCTCAATCTCTGATCAAAGCAGGGTCAGCCACGACATCCCAATGGGTTGCTCAGGGTTTTATCTAATCTGGTCATAAAAACCTCTGAGGAAGAGGCTGCCCTCTGGCAGTCAGTTGCACCTTCATGACCCTCAAGTTAAACACTTTTCTCCTTGCAAAGAAGCACCATCTAGATCAGGTAATGTTTAAGATTACTTGATAATAGTGCAAATACCTCTGTTGGTATCAAGGCTTTTGGAGTACAGGAATGCAAGATACAGAACAAAAATTTTTTTTTTTTTTTTGCCACTTTTAAGTCAGTGAGCTCCACTTGTCTTTCCCTTCTAGCTCTAAAACTTGGCTGGAAAGAATTTAGTAGAATTTGCTATACTCTAAATGAAGCAGAAATAAGTGTTTCCTCATTTTAATGTTAAAATAATAACTTAAGAGCAATATTTACTAATAAGGTATTAAAAAAAACCCCAACAAATCCAAAAAACTTTTTTGCCAAAGCTTATTTTGGGGCTACTACTACTGCCTAATGATTTTTTAGTAAAACTCTGTACTGTATGACAGCCACACATTATGATGCTCTTATTTATTAAAATCAACAGGAAATATGACTCCACCCTTTTTTTCTTTCTAATTCACTGGGCAAGAATTAGAAAGGGTAATGAAACCATTTCCAGCTACTTATTATATGCATATTTAAACACACAACACAGCTAACACTGAACTGAACCCAACTTACTCCTTTTGCAGAGGAATGAAGATTTCTCATAGCAGTTTTCAGCATACCAGCTGTGTAAACCGTGGTGCCGGAGGGTAGGAAAATGGAAACACTGGAGCTGGGCACAAAGAACGTTTTCCTTTTCAGACATAGCCGTACCAAAGATAGGGTCAGGGGGTAAAAACACTTCTGAAGAGCCTGGAACGAGATACATTGGCATAAGCAGCCTGTGGACATGTAAAGCTTTAGAGAGGCTTTGTAACATCACTCACTTCATGCACACCAACTCCAATACAAAGAGTCCTCCAGCTTCAGCTCCCGTTAGCAGCACTGCTCTGGGGGAAGGCAAACAGCTGGGAGGGAAGGGGTGACTCACACAGAAAAGAGGCTGCTGTTTTCAAAGTACTGGGTAATTCTGTCACTGAACCAGGAGAAGTGATACTCCAACATCTCCACGAGTGCTGCTTCACAGAGCCCCATGGGGTTTGCCTGACAATAGTCATACACCTCCTCAAACCACGCTGAGTTTGGTCACAGGTGCTACCAGTGGAGCAAGAACCCACACAGCAATCTTGTGCCTGGCACTCCATGCACCCACCAGCGCTTCCAAAGATGTGAATCCACCCGTGCAGCCCTCACAGAGCTGTTCCATGTTTCAGGGGGATGCACCAGGGCATCCGCAGTTTGGTCCTTTCAACTCATGAAACAGCATCCTGATAGGCTCCAAACAGTACAAAAGGTGTTGAGGGCATTTTCTGGAGAGTTTATGTTCCACGTGCCACAACAATAAATTAAAATTTTCAAGCTATGGAACCCTAAATCACTTTTCAAACAGGTATTAAAAATTCAGAGTCTGCCTTAGTACAAGCCCAAGAGAAGTTTCTCACAAACTACTGAATGTTACTATGCACTTTACTTCGTAGAGGCATCTCTTTTTTAAATATAAAGCTTGAATACTGAAGATTACATGGTATTGAGAAGGTTTAAATTCATATAATGCATCAAATTAAATAAAACCAATGATAAAGTTATGATTTTTCTGTAATTTATGCCTCCCTGCTGTGACCACTCTGTCAGCAGATGGCAGTGCAGTCAGCTTTCCAAAGAGCAAAGAAAGGTCCTTTTAAGGAGAATCTTTGTATTCATGTGTCAAAGGAAGTATTTTTCAAGACCCAACTGTTTGAAGATTCTGATCATAATTATTGTCTGTACCTAAAGGAAAGTTTTCCTTCCAGATTTTCCATGATACTGAAAACTATGCATGAGAAAAAAACCTATTCAGATTAATTTTCAAATGCCATACTGGAATTCACAGTGCTGATGCTTAAAAAACAACACCTTTGTTATAAATTTCCATTACCTAAGTACAGGAATTAGACATGCAATTGTACACATAAGAGTTCATATTATGACTTTAACTAATCTCTTGACTGAAATAGCTAAAAAATAAAAAGGTGTAAAAACATAACTTTGCATTTTCAGCAGAGGGAGCTGCTTGTTTTGCAGTTGAAAGGGTATAGCCAGTGATGCCCATCAAATTAATGTTCAGTTTTTCAAATAAAATGAGATGTATTTCTGGGATTATGCAAATTCTGACATGGTTTAAGTAAACTACCTGAAATACTTCAAAAAGAAAAAATATGTGTAAATTCTGCAAAATTCAAGTGTGTTGTTTTAGTATATAAAATTCTACCAATTTTTAAAAAGCTAAAACTTCCAAACTCGTCTGCAAAATACCAGAACCAGGAATCAGCAGTTCATCTAAACATCCACCACAAAGAATGAGAAATTACAGAGTAGTTTCCTTTCTCCCATCTTAACCAAGGGGAAAGCCCAAATAAACTGACACGTGTTCTTTCTATGCCAGCGTGAAAACCCATAAAACTTCTTAAACTTTAAAATAAGATGTGTGTTGAGTATTAAACTCTTCCACTTCTACCCTGTAAAGAGAAGCAGTTCACCTGTACTATTTCGATACTATCAGTGAAAGAAGTCATGCTGTTCTTGCAAATCATATTCATGCTTTAATGCAGTTTCCATGGGCACTGAACTAAGCAGTAATTTGAGAGACTCACCTTTATAAGCTACTTCCCAGTGACCTTCCAGAGAGTGGTTTCGATTGGTGATCACATACTGATATCCCACCCAGAACCTGCAAAACAAATTAAGTTGCATTCTAAAGATACAGGCCAAAAACACAGTAACAAATTAAATTACACACAACCTTCTAATGTCTTCTTATGTAAAGGCTCATTTTCAAAATATTCTGATGACTTTTTTCCTCATCTTTCTGGCCCACACATTGGCAATGTAGTGAGACTACAGTTGAACAGAAGAAAATACTTGATAGAATACTTAGTAGTTTTCTAGGTTTACAAATTATAACTGACTTTGTCCTTTATTTCTACTCATAAGCAGCACCTTATTCTGTTGTCATAGCAGCACTTCAGTATCTCAAACCCAAAAATCACACAGCAGCATCCAGAAGTCAAGTATTCCTGAACATAAACAACTTAGGTCAAAGTGTTCTGGATCAAACCATTTAACTCTCCAGAGACAGAAATACACCATTACTCAGCCACTCTGGTGATCTGTCACAGCAGCCCATGAGTGACAAAAAACCCACACGCAGAAAAAGAAGGAATTGTTTGTTGCGAGCTAACAGAATGAAATCTCTAAAGTTACCCAAACATGGTAGTTGCAACTCAAAATGCCTTTTTACTTCATTCCTATCTCAAAGTTGCTCTTTGTTAGAGCTACTGGTACGTTATGGTAATCAAAATCTCGCTGAAAAATTTAAATAATTATTTCTATATAAGATAGTGCAGCAGCAGTCATTGTCAAATCCACCTTCCACAATGCAGTTCAAGAATACCTGTACATTGCTAAGACAACCTGAAGATAAGAAGACTCTGCTGATAAAAAGACTCTGCTGAATTGAATTATCTGTTAATATTAATGAAAACATAAACTGCAGATGGGGCACTGCCAACCAGCCAACCAGCACATCCACACTGGGTTATTCACCTGATGTCAATTTTACCATGAGATCTTCTCCACAAGTTGAACCACCAGTATTTGTACCACACAGAAACCATTCTGAGATCTTTGCCCTTTTCTTCCTACTCACCTTCGCTGGTCCTTCCTGACGAATGTTTTTTCTTCCAAGTCCCACTCCTGTGCCAGGATGAACCTCAGCTCCTGGTCTGCAGTGAAGGTGGCGAGGGATCCGTTCACCCGCTGACATGTCTGCACAGCGTCCCAGTAGTTCTCCCCATTTAAATACACCCTGTAACAGCTGGCTGTGCCCTCATAGTGGTGCCATCCTGTTGGGCACTTTCCTAGGAAACATGAAGAATAGAAGGGAAACCATTCCCCCCAAATTAGGATCTTTAAGATAATGTATCCTAATTAATAACCACTGGGACAACAGTGTGTATACACTTCACCTCTGCAGGAGGAGGTGCACACACCACAGATCCCTGAAGACTTACTTTACTACAATTTCTGATAAATACTGATTTTTTTTTTACATGTTTTAAAAAAGATGAAGCTTCTAGTAAAGTTCCATCACATTGTCACAGCCTTTAAAATCTTTAATTAAGACCGACAATCTACTGTGAAAGACATTTCCCTGCACATCTTTATAAAACCAATAAATTTGATCAATCCAAGCAAAAATAAGTAGCACAAAAACCCCAGAGGTGGCCAATTTAATGACTGTGTCTTTCTATTAGGTGATTAGCAATACATCCAACTTGCTGTGAAGTTTTCAACCTACTCTTACAGTCTCAATAGAATTCACATAATCCTGCTCCCAGAGTCAATCATTAAAGGAGTTCCGGGGAAATTCTTGGTTGCTTTGGAAAAAACATTGTTGTAAAGCAGATTTTTAGGAAGTAAGAAGGTGATGGTGTGAATTGCTGTCTCAGCTTTCTCTCAATTACCTCAACTGAGGGAACCTGAAACAAAGCCTTGAGGCATTTCTGGATGAAACAGGCCTATGGCCTTTTGACTGACATTCTTGGAAGTGATGAGTTACTAATAGAGAGAATCACAGGACAAGAAGATGACATTTAAAATAGATGTGAAATACGATTTTAGCATCTGCACTATTCATTTTGGGTTACCTAAGAAACTTTAAATTCAGAAACTGTTTTCTGTCCATTGCAATTCACAGTTCTGTTCTCAAGCCTCTCTATTCTGTTTTCTGTAACTGCAACGAGTTGTAGCAGAAAATTGCAACTTCAGTTTCACCAAAAGAGGATTAACAGGGACATTGCATTCTTTGCATGTACTGCTATATAAACCATGCAGGACAGATATAAAAGAAACACACAAACACTTGAAATAGCATTGCATGTCAAATTTTGGTCAAAAAGCTACGAAAGAGAAAAGACTATTACCTTTTTCATTTAAAAATAGCCTAAACTTGTAAATTAATTAGCAAGAAGATGGCCCAGATTTCCCAGTCTGCAACTTACTGCTGAAGCGGACAGGCTGTGCCACGTTGACGGTGTGGAAGCGGGTGGTCTCTCCTCCTCTCCCTCGACTGTGCCTCGAGTCCACATTCTCCTTCCCATGGTAAGTTCGCTGGTCCCCTGTCAAGCCTGAAGATCAGGAGGAATAGTTAGTACTGGTGAAAGATGCAAGCAAAGGTAGATTTCATTCCGTTAAACTTTCTCTGGGTTTTAATTCAAGACGTATGTGATACATGACTCAGGTAAGCAAAGATGGCAGCTCCCTGCAATAACAGCTTGGCCATTTTACTCAGCAGGTAACTGAAATACCTTCAGTTGAAAAGAACCAACAAGCCATTACATGAGTTGTGCAGGGTAAACTAAATATTTTGGCAGATTCTCAACCGCCTGCAATTGTACACAGGGCTTGCTGCTCATCATTTCAACTGCTGCAGCAAATGCATCATCCCCGGCGCATTGTATCTGTTCCTGTTTACAGAACAACCCACTCTCCAGCTGCTTTGTTCCTTAGCTGTGTGTTCAAGGACATAAGACAACTCCTCCAATACATTTTCCAACACGTGCTCAGAGATGTAGGATGTAATTAAAACCAGGAAAGGAGACCCATCTTCAGCCAGAAGAATGAGGCCTTTTTATCGACTCTCAAGCTTCTAAAGGAAAAATTAGTTGATGACTTCTGAAATAAACCCCCACAGCCCCTCATCTCAGTGTCACGGTTAACAGGTGTACATAACAACCGCAGTCAATAACTTAGGAAAAACACAGTGTAAGATGTTATTCAAGAAAAGGGACTGGAGAGCTTCATGTGCCTACCAGGAATAAATAAAGAACACCCAGCTCAGGTGGAGGCACTGCAGGGTGGGCCATAGCCAGCAAAACTAGCAGGTTCCTAAGCAGGAATGGTGGCATGATGGTGGGGAGAAACCTTAGAGAAAGATGGAGATGGCACTGAGAAAGATTAATGTGGAAACAAGGGATTAACCTTGAAAAGAGAAAAATTAAAAACCAAGAACATAAGCATTATTAATATCTGCTTGTATGTTACTTAATTCTTACCACTAGATGTTATTGAAGGTAATAGGGTTTAACCAGCACTGAGCTATGCAGACATTCATTTCTATATAAAAAATCTGCTTATTTTCCTTTAAAGCTGATTAGCTCCATTTAGCCTCGCTAAACCAAACAAACTAAGTCATGATCCCAAATAAAGAGAAGCTACACAGTCTTCTTCAACAGGTTTAACTACATCTGTTTGAAAAAAATATGAAACCACGTCAAAAACTTTCTCTTTTGGCACTATCCTTGGAAAGCAAGAGGTCCACAGCAATTCCATGGTAATTTAAACCCTGGTTGCAGGCTGTTCAGTGCATTACCTGGGGGAAAGACCTCCACAAGACCCAATATCAAACAGTGTGCTCCTTGGAACAAATGTAGGCACTGATGAGCAAAAAAAAAAATCCCTAGCTGGAGCCCAGGATGACAGCAGAGTCATTTTGCATTCATCTGGCTCTAGCACACTGAGTTTGCCCCGGGTTAATGGGATAAGCAAGGGCTATTTAATTATCACGTTATCCTAGGAATTACATGTCTACAGAGATCACCCATTAAGGAATGGCTGTGCATAATACACTCGTGTGGCCTTACAGGAATAAAGCAGCAATTCTAGTGTTCAGTATTAGAATATGTTATCTATCACAAGCAAGAAGTCAGTGCCAAGAAATTCAGACAGTGTATATTTCAAAGGAAACAAAATGGTAAAATAATTTGACAGTGAAGATTACTGATTTTTATTACTTTAAAGGCTAATCTATTTTTAGTTTTAGAATCTGGTTTTAATCCTAATGGTTCAGTAGAACTATTTACACTATGATTTTCAGAGTGATACGGAGACACTAAAAAAGCAAATCTTCAATTATAGCAAGACTTTAAAAATAACACTAACTAATGTAGAATGCTTTATCAAATTCTACTGAGCTCAGCATGGGAAGCTCTATTTTCCCATGGCATTAAATGGTAACAGCTAAACCCAAAGAACCAGTCAGAACCAAACACATGAAGAATCAGCTCCCTTTCAGAAGTGAGAGCAGATGCAGCACCATATGGCTGACCCTCCGCAGCTAAACACAACGCCCACGAGGACTTAACAATTTATCTCCCCCAGGAATAAAACAAAAGTTCACAGGTTTTAACATGCAAGGTTAAGGAAGGGTTACACAGGCTAACATCCTAAATCAACAGAATTTATGCCAGATGCTTGGGAAAATAGCTACACAGATCCCAGACAAAGAGAGTTCCATCAGTCCGCACCCAAGAAGCGGAACTCACTCCTTCCTCAGCATCTGCCCTTGTCAGCAGATTTGCTGCTGAAACCAGGACTGAAGTGGCACAAAGCAGCCACCACAAGTCACTTCTTCAAGCCCAACACTGTCAGCTGCTTAATAAACTAGTGCTCCTCAAATATTAAATTGCTTCTATTTGACCTGAATATTGGTCTCCCAAGAAAAGCAATGATTGCAACTTTTTCCAGGGCAGTAAAGAGATGCTAACAAGCCCCTAAATCACTTGACTGCCATGAAAAGCTGCTGCAGAGTCTGGTGGCAAAGGTGTAATTGGACTGGTTTTCTATTTTACATTTACAATACTCTGAGAAGAATTTTCCATGTACTTTGCTGTTCCTACGTCCTTTTTACAAGTAATTTTATCTTTAAAAATAAATTAGAGTGCCATGGACTCATCTTTAGATAACAACTTAATTCAAAAGATCAGAACCTAACCATGTTTGAGTGTTTCACAAAGAAAAGGCCATCATTTTCAATGTTTACATGCACACTTCCCATCCTGAAAGTGATGAAATTTTGGAAGATCAGTCATTTTCCAAGATCTTTATTCTTCTAAATACTACAACCACAGGCAATAACAGCAACAGTGGTATTTTTACTAGCCATGACAGATACAGATCTGTTTCTCTGACTTTATATAATTAGTCCAGAAATGTCATATGCTGGCTAGTTGGTGCAGAAAATGAAAAAATGGGTTCAAGGATAAACTCATGGGGCACTATTTTTTTTCATCCTCTGAATATTAGCGTGGTGAACACAAGCAACCCCCAATCTGTTTCCCAATGGATCGAGTCACAATCAGTATTCACCCAGCTCCTTCCAATTTACAGTTGCTATCTAATTCACTCCAGCACAATTATAGTCTAAGTATAGGGCTATACATCAAGAGAAAGTTGTCCAACAGCAGTGATTCTTGACTATTTTCAGTTGTTTAAAACTTGAAGCTATCAATTCAGAATGGAACTTTGCCGTGCTGATGGATCCTTCTACCTTTTGGAAAACTTCCGTGTCACAGATGTCAAGTCACTCAAGCAAAACCCTTCATCAGGATGGATGTACTATGTCAAATGATGTCAAAATTAAACTGCTTGTGAAGCAACCAGGTCTTGCCAGATCTTATTAGTTCCAAGATTTGAGTTGCTCCTGTTTAAACACACAGATTCTCAAAATTTACATAAAAGCTGCCTTGCCTCCTAAGCTTCAAATTTTCTGTCCAGCATATTACCTACTGAAAGCTTAGAAAGCTTCTGATTCCATCTGGTAATTTGAGAGGTGAGAGAACTTCAAGATTAAGTCCAGTTTTGTACCTCAGTGTTTGGAAATACAGTTCAGAAGCTCCTAGAGAGGAGTGACTCTTCTCAGATCAAGCAGCTCCATGCTGTGTGTTATCAACTGTATTGTGCTAGGACATCAATGCCAGGAAGAACAGCATCCTGCTGTGCTGAGTGCAATTCAAGGTAATGGACTGGCAAAAAACAGCTTCTAATTAAAACAACATGAGGTAGGGTGAAAAAAAACCCAGGAGTTCAGCAAGGGCTCAGGAAAGGTGTGCAAATGCTCAGGTTTTTATCATTAATACCTAGCTTTTAAAAAGGAAATGTACTAAAATGTGCATAAATGTCAAGAGTCACTTCAACCATACAAAATGTCCTTGGTGAAACAAAACACAAAGCTGTTTTTGATCACTTCAAAACATGTTGCTGCAGCTGCTGCTCCATTTGAAGGGAAAGATGTAAAACTGATATGGATAGGATTTATGAAGGGCACTAGAATTTAAGACATCCATTTTCATTCAGAGGCAAATGAAAAAAACATCAAGCCTGCAGTTTGGGAAACACAGCCAGAGTTATGCTAAACCCTGCTCTGTCTGCATGGCCTCTTGAAAATGAGTTAGACCAGAAGGCCTGCAAAGAAGGTAGGATATCTGCAGAAGCTGATCTGATATTCTGGTAGAAGCAAAGCTGGAAATCCAATAAGCACTAAAAGGTAAACTGCAGATCCCTTCCCTCTCACGGGTTTAAACACAGAACTTTTACAAAGGTGAAAAAGTTACATTTCTACTTTGATTGCCTGTGTAGAAACATGAGAGAAAGTGATCAGAAACAATAAATTCCCATATGTAAAAGTCCTTGTTTAAGATATTAATGCCTTTTTCTACCATTTCAGAGAAAACGCCACTTTGGGATAAACTATATTTAGGATCAATTACTGTTGACGTGGAAGAGTTCACAAATTTCTTGAAGCTCCACTGCTTCTGTAGAAGCGAGTCACAGGCACATGCCACATAATAAACCCTCCCAGCAATTTTTAGTATTGCTCACAAGAGCAAGCAGCCACTGGTTTTAGTCTATCAGAGAGAGAAATTGAGGGCCATCACTGCCGCAGATTCCACTGACACATGGGTGCCTCGTGGGAAGGGCAGGGGGAACAGTACTTTGCACATGGCAAATTTGGGACTGAAAGGAATTCCATGTTTCAAAGCAAAACGGTCATTGTGATAAGCGACAGAAAGAATAAAAAAAGCTGTAATGACAATCTTCAGAGAATTATAGCAAAAATTAGGCATTTCATACACTTATTCAGATAGTCAATGAATTAAATGTCTTACTTAATTTTGTTCTGAAAAAAATGCCAGAAGAAATTCAAACAAAAAGCCTTACAATTTGGAATGGTTTTTGTACTTTAGCCAATACATGATTACCAAACTAATTTATTAATTATGGATCCTCTTATTTTAATAGGACCTTTGTTACTAACACAAATGAAATTAGACCTAAAAAAGGTGAACCAACAGTGGCAAACAACTTTCAATGGCTTTGTAATAAACCTTTTGAAACACCAACATGACTAAGTAGTCATTGAAATACACTTTTAACACCACCACAAAACTATAATTCAGTGCCATTGAACTCTTCCTAGTTGCTCATGTTGGGGTGTGCCATTAGTGGCTCAAAGGCTGAAGATTAACAAGCTTTCCAGCTAGATTCAGGGTTTTTTCTTGCACGCTTTCTTTTCATGCTTCAGAGAGTTTTCATGCCTTTTAATTTAAAGATACTGTAATTCTCCAAGTTTCACAAGTCCAGGTGGCTTCACTAACCAGCTCTTTTAGCGTTCAGCCTGCCTTTATTGAAGGGAAGAACTTTTTAATTAAAGTATTTACATTAAGCTGAATCATCACACAACTGCTCGTCTAATCCAAAGGTATTTTCTAAATTTAAAGCTGCATCATTTCTTGTTAATTCAGTGGCCAAAGAAGAAAGTTGCCACTCCTGAGTATGACTGTGTTGCTATTATTAGTAGCATTAGCTCCCCAATCAATGTCCCAAGACAGTCTCTCCTGTGACTCGTCATGTCTGTATCACTTTCCTCAACACAAGCACATTGTGCTCCTCCAAACTGATCCTGTCCTCAGGTTTACTTTCATGGATGCTCCTCCTCTTCACGCTCCAGCACAGCATTCCCATGCACACCAACCTCTCCTTATTCTTGACAGCTCTGAATAACTTCAACACCCACTGCAGGTCACAATGCAATCCCACCAAGTTTTTTGTCACAGGTAGAAGAGTTTTCACATCCTACACCAGTAGTTCTTGTTCCTCTGGTTTGCTGGCTGCACTCCTTGCATTACTGTGCAAATATCTCAGTTCTTTCACAAACACCACACCTGCTTTCTGGCTGTCTTACTGAGCGCAGCCTTTTCACCAATTACTTATCTAATTAGTCCTCTCATCGAGTGGAACGCTTTCCTTCTCTCTGCTGTCCAGCATTTTCCCCTCTGGTATTTACAGATGTTATTCTTCTCTTTCTGCACATAGACATGGCGGTGAATCAAGACTCTCCCACATTTCATTTCTTTAACCTTCAAGTTCTTCTCATCATGTCAGGCTAGACAGTCCAGTGAAACCTGCACCCCAAACACAACACCAGAACCTATGTATTGAGCAATGTTACTCCCATAAAATCCTCCTCCTATCCATATACCAAACAGTTCTTTGGAACTGCAGTCCTTACTCAACACCGTCCTGGTGCATACTCCAGGCAACAACTTAAGTTGCTGACTAATACATCAGAAACAGGAGAAGATAAAAATAGTTTTCTACTAATGTGGAAGTTCAAATGTTCCCACAAGCAAAGTCTTCAGTGCTTTTTAAGCAAATCTAAACATGAACACAACTCTGCCTTCCCCTAGCCACTGAATTCCATTACACTCCAGAATTTTATTAGGTCCATAGCTTTTTCACATTTGGCCAAAGTTAGCTAAAAAGGAAGAACAGCACAGCTACAAGAGCAATTTTCTTTAGGACACCCACATTGTAAAGAATATCCTTAAATAGACTATCAATGACACAGCTTAATTTTTAGTGTCAAAAGAAACTACGACTCTTTTTCCCCTTTGCTGCACATTCATACACACAAACCAACAAAAAGTTTTCTTAAAAGAGCACTGACATTCCTTTAATTATTTTTCCACAGTACACACTGGGGAGATGGCTAACTCTAGCACAGTTTCAAAGTTTGAGTGTTAGAGAAATAAATCTAATTCCTTTAGCTATTATGAATATTTAAAAGAGTTTGTTGCTGTAAAACATCAATGTTACTATTTTGTAGCACCTCTAAAATAGCTGAGAACTCAGAATGATGACAGACTGAATGCTGTTATGGCAATGTCACAGAGTTCACGTGATTCTCTGCCAAGAAAATTAAGTAGTTCACTGGAAAAGAACTTTTTAAAACAGTTTCTGAATGTAATTTAGTCATGCTGTAAAGAAAAAACATTTTCAATTGTGCCACAGTTGAATTCATGCTTTCAGATACCTGTCTCATTGTTCTTAACAGAAAAAAAATTACAGGTCACTTTAGTTTTAAGATACACAGTAAGACCTGCACTAGCCTGTTTTTCAAGAACAACTGAACATGTTCAAAATTGTGATTGCACAGTGACAAGATTTCTTTGCTTGTTTTTACGCACAGCTCGGTATCCAGCAGCTTTAGCAGAGATCCACTGCCAGTGACAGGCTCCTCAAAGCATATGGCCATAGGAGCTTATGAAGTGCAAACACACCAGCTTCTCTGGCAGAACAAAGTTCCCCACTTAAGCACAAGAAGCATAATCAGAATAGGGAGCAATAAAACAAGCTCTCTACCCAAGTCCAGCAACGTCACTCAGCACTGTCTGAGTGATAAACAACCAAATCAGTAATTCCAAATTTAACAACAGGCTTATGTCATTTCAGTTTAATTGCAACATTTTCTCCTTGTCAGGAAAGTCTCTTTTAAGACCACAAACTCTCCTCACCTTCAAGATACTTGCTCTGACCGTAAGAATGGAAGAATAATTCAGACAAGCAAAAAACTGTTTGTGGCATTAGCTGCTCAAAATGAAGAGAAGCCAACTCAGCCTTTGTTAATAATGGCGACAGTTCTACCAATCAATCACCCAATTTCAAATAAAAATAACCAAACAACCTGAAAGAGTCAAAGTACTGCTGCGAAGAAAGCTGGCACAGGGCTGAGCACTCTCTTAAGATTCACTTGCCTGGACAGTCGACTTCATCGCTCTCGTCCTCGCAGGTGGGCCATCCATCACACTGCCAGTTTGAAGGGATGCACTGAATGATGCCACTCCGACACGCAAACTGCCCTGGGGTGCAGCGGAGCTCTGGGAAAGAAAAAGAAATTTTTGCTTTGTTTGAAATGTTATTTCTTCTTGCGAATTTATACATATATTAATCATCTGTCATGTAATGGAGCACTGAAGCGTAACAGAAAAAAACCTCTCTGGTTAATTCCACCTGTTAAAAAGTCCTTCCGGTCACTTCATGTCCTAAACTGCATGTTTGTGGTTTTAACAGACAGAAGGGTATGGGAAATAATTCTCTCAAGACATCCACGGTAAAACCTTCCTGATAAAGATAGCCTGTGAGCAGCTATTACCACAGCATTACCCATTTACTTCTTGTGGGGCACTGAGAAGTGCTCCTTCAATTTTCTCAGAGCTGAAGTTCAACAGAAATATGTTTCAATAGTTAAGCACTACATTATGCAACAGCCTTAGTATCCCATTTCCATTCTAATCACTGTGTATGCCAGAACCCACTAGACTTGCACAAATGTCCAGTCTGATTTAGAGACATTTCACAGAACTACTTGTAAAACGGTATCTATATCCATGAACCTGTTTCCACTTTCTAATTTCAGCTCTTTTATAGAATTTCTCCATGTGAACATATCCTTTACTAGAAACTGTCACTATCTGCAAACATGTAGCTCCTGCTTCTGTGAGTTCACTGCCTACTTGCTATCATTGCACTGTCACACCAAATTAGCATTATAAAAAGTACAGGTTTTTTAAAACCTTTTTTTTTTCAATTCCATCTATCAAATGCCAGAACCTAATAACTCAGCTTCACTTTATGTCCCTCAAAACATTTTGCAGGGAAGAAAAAGGTCTGTCTACAAAAGTGAACAATTCTAAGCCTGTTCACAGCCGGTCTGCCAGTGCCAACACCAACCACAGGCTCACTTTTGCACCTGACCATCACTGTCCATCTTTCTTCTTGACAGTGGCTGTCAATTTTCCAACCATTTTTGAGCAATTTAGCACATTTTCCTCTCAGTGAGCTGCATTAATCCCAGGTAATTTGTCTAGAGAATGAGCACTTTTTTAAAAAAGAAAAAAAATATGCTTTTGAATACACTGATTTTGAATGGATCGAGTAGGCAACTGTCTTGCAGAAGGAAATCACTAAAAGAGAATTTAAAACATAGGTATGCATTCTTTCATCCATAGTTTAAAATGTAAGAGCAGACTGTAATTGCAGTTGTTACTTCTTGAAACACATGTCTAAGCTAAATCAAGACAGAGGTCACTTTTAAGTCCTCAAACAACATGACTGGGCGTAATAACCCCAGTCATCAGGCACTCTCAATAAAAGCTGTACACGTACACCTAATAATTGGTATAACGTATTGATGACAGGCTTCTAATTCAATGTTAGACTAAAATCCAGTCCTGCTACTGGTTCCTCTATAAAGCACAGACCTGCTCTTCTAGAAAAATAAAAGCTGGCACATCCTCTTAGCAACCACCTACTCAGAGCAAACATTCAGGTCACAAGATGCTAAGAACTCACACGGACCTGCCAGACTACTGACGGCAACAACAGACCTGACAGCACAAGAGTGTTCTCACCCATTTAGAGCTTCACTCAGCCCAAACAGCTAACAGAGAATGAGCACAGGGGAAATGGAAAAAAAAAATACAGTTCCCAGTCATAATGACTTCCCCCTCAGAATAAAAGGTGAAATAATTTATTTAGCCTGAAGAGGGAAAGGGGAATAAAATGGCAGGGGGCGGGGGTGGTGGCAAGAAATCGATGAAAGGTTTCACTTGCCCAATATAGCGCAAGAGAAAATTTTAGAGCCATCTTTAAGCTAAATAATTTCAAATCTAATCTCTATAAGTTAATTAAATCTCCTTCTAACTTAAAGGAAAAAACCCAACAACACACAAACCACCAAATCAAACAAATACAAAACCTCAAACTGAAATTAAATGCATTCAGATTTCAAGTCCACAGAAAGCACCATTTGGTAAATCACTGCAGCTTCTTTTGCCACTTTTACAGAAGGTCAGGACACAGTGGGAGGTTTCTTAGAAAGTCTCGCTACTACAGTTTCAGAATTTACACCGGGGCCTGTGGTAGATCTTTTAACACATCAAAGACTATTCTCAGCCCAGCTCCAGGTTTCGACAGCATCCACCTGTAGGTATGACGAAATTCAATACTTTAAAATAAACTTGGTTTTTTCTTTTACAGCTTGCTTTCAAAGGAATTCACACATACACCCTGTGAACAGTTATTCTGCAGCCTTCTGGCTTCACAGGCAGCATCCACCAGGAATGCCAACCTGAACACAAGAATAACAGCCAAGAATACTTTTGCCTGTCTGCAATTTCATACATGCTATTACTATTTTATGTACAATTACATATGACTGGTTCAGATAAAAGGATGACTCCATCTCTGTATTATGGGCATTAAAAAAATGCCAGCTACATGCTGTAATGTCATTACTTCCTGTGTATTAGAGTGTATTAGAGACACTCCTCTCTGAAGAATGTGGATACATGGAAGAGTACAAAACATTTCTATTAAAACACCTTTCAGACCAGCTGTACCATTGTTCCCAATGGAGATCATGCTGTCAGATGCACTAATTATTTCAGACCAAGGAACATGAACAGCTACGCAATTCTGCTGCAGAGGGGGGAAATGTGACACAAAGAAATACTGTGAAATTAGAATCTCTGTCAATAAGCTCTCCTGAGCCATCCCAACCCAGAGCCATCAGCAGGAAGATACAGACAGAAAAACAGATGGAGGTCTATACAAAGCTGTAAGATACTTAGCCAAGGAATGGAAATATTTGGGAGAGGCAAGGATGCACAGGGTATGTGCTAGTCTCCAGAACCCTACAAAATATTTCATATCAGTAGCCTATTTTTAAGTCAAAACAGCCGATAAATGAAACATCTCAAGCCCATCTCTATCACAGAAAAGGCAAGTCACACTGCCAGCAGCAGGACAAGAGTCAGGAAGATCTATGAGCAGTACTGAACAGTACAACATTATGGGACCATCTATCTTTTCTGGAATGCAAGTAATCACTTAACACATGGTCAGACTTTGTACTTTCCAGCAGTGTGGTAAACAAAAACTGTTTCTTCACCCATATATTTTCAGTTCTTTTGAAGAATAGCAAAGGCTTCAAAAATATCAGTCCATTTCTGTCCTTAAAGCCAGATATCCCTCACACTTCACAGCAAGAAAGGATGAAGAGAATACCTTTAACTATCACCTCCTCACAGCACTAAAGCCATACTTTCCACCAGCTGTTAAACGCAGAAACATTTCATATTTTCAAAATCATTACTAGATACGTAATGGCACAAGTTCAGCTAAGAGCAAGCAGCTGTTGGAGCAGAAGCACAAGACAACATTAAGCCAAGGGCATCAACAATTGCCTCAAAGTGAAAATGTGGAAATGCAACCTCCCCCCGTGTTCACGTACAACGTGATGAGTGACATCAGCAGTACTATGATTCACATGTGTGATTGTAACAAAAGGCTTCTTTTTCTTTTAAATGCAGTCTTTGCTATGCTACAGGACGAAATTCAGTACACTGAAATCTTATTACAGAGCAATTAAATTCATCTGGCATTTGCTGGGAAGAAAGGAGACAACTAAAACACCGAAAATAGCAGCAATTGTAGTTTTTGCACTATACAGAGTATAAACTTACGAAACATCACAAAGTTCAGGCAGTGTGAGAACATGAAAACACTTGAAGCGTGAGGTGTCATGAGAGTCTCTTCATTTCACTATCTCAAAGCACTTCTACAACATTAACCCTCAATAATCTTGCCAACCAGTGCATCCTCCTGCCACGGTTACAATGAAGCAGAGAAAAATTCCAGAGTTTGCCAAAGGCTACAGACAAAATGAACCTGTAGGAAACCAGCTGTCCTGACTGCTGGTTCTATGCTTTCATGATGACACTGGTTTTTTTCCCTAGACCCCAAGCAACTGCTTGTTCACCAGCATGCCTGTACCTGAACAAATGTCCGTCAGAAATATTAAGTAACAGCAATGTGTTCTCTGGTAACACTTCACCTGTTTCTCTGCTATAAATTGGGTACAGAAAACAAGAAATTCCTTAAATTGATATCAAAAGAGCAGAAAAATTGAAATCAGATTCAGACCATCAATTCTACAAGCTAAATATAGAACCCAAGATAAAACTTAGTGTCAAGTGAAGGTCAAAAGAAAAAAACAATACCAACTTGCTGGGACACCTTATTAGATAATACAACCTGTCCACAGGTCATTCATCTGAAAGAAGTTTTACCAAGGCTAGTTGTGGACTTGTAATTCGAAATTTAAAAGAAAACTTACAAAACAGTTGGAAACTTACTTCATCAAACCAGTAATGACAAAATTATAAATCAATTTAGACAGTGCCATACAAACAAGAGGCCTTCATATGCACTAGCTGTCACATATTTTTCTAAGTTAGCCAGCAAAAACAAGATTTTTGACTAACAGGAAAACTGAGGTTTCATACAGGAAAAATCTAATCTTTCAAGGTGGTTGCCTACATGCTCACAGAGAGCTTTTGTTCTGAAGATTTTGCCCACTGCATGTTGAATGCCAGCTGCTTCACAGAACTCATCGTGTATTTTAACACAGGGGTCAACTAGCATTTTGAATTTTCTTTACAGCAGGATAATTTCCTGATTTTCTACTAAGTACACAAACCCCCCCCCCATTTACAAGAAGCATTATCCACAGGAAGGACTTCATGGTAGATGAATAAAACACACACGCACACCTGCTCCCTCTAATTTCCAGCCAGCTTCATGTGTTCCACAAAACAAATATTTTGGCCGCTATAAAATGATCCAGGAAGCCCTTTCAGGTTTAACAACCTCATGGACTCCCTCTGTGTAATTGAGAACATTTTCCTCCTGGAGCCCAAGCGCTGAGAAGCTGCAGCGCATCCTTCCTGCAGCAGATGCACACTGGTCAATGAGCATTACACTACCTGAAACATGTATTTTCTGCATCATTTTTTAAGACTTCTGAGGTTCATTTGGACTAAGGCACCTCCTGTTCAAATCTAAACTGCAACTAATTTTTTATTAATCCTCCCCCTTTTTATGCAAGACATAAGAGACAAATGGTTATTCAAAACAATTGTTTTAATTTAAAGAAAGGCAGGGAGAATCCATATCCAGTATCTGAAACTACTTTTTCAACACAGTACATCTCATTTTAGAGTTTCCAATATCAAGGCAAGGCTGTAACAGACACGTGAGACGAAGTGTTGATTCAAAACAAGTTCACCTTGCTGGTTCAGTTTCCTAAATGAATGTGATCCGTTGGCTTTGAAACAGTAAGTTTTAGATCAAATTAGCTACTGTCTGTCCACATTAAGTCAGATCAGCTCTGGTTTGTCCCCTTGCAACAGGAAAGATTGTATGCTCCAGCTAATTCAGCAGAAATATGGCTGGACAAATCCAGTATCCATTAATGTGGAATTGGGGCATCATAATAGTTGTCTGCCACCAAAGACAGAACATCTCCTAACGTGTCTATCATTTTAATTATTTGTTCTAACAGAAAACATTTAAACAGTTGGGACCTCCACGGCATCAGAAAAGCCTCAAGTGAGGAGCAGGGTGGCAGCCCTGGGGCACAAAAGGCTGGTGCCAGGTCACACACCACGGGGGTGAAAGAGCAGGGGTGCAAACAGCTCGTGGCAACGGGCAAAAGCCAGCAGCTGTCCACATTTCCTGCAAAGATAAGCTGCTGGGTAAATGAGAAAACTTTGATAGTGTTTTAGCAGGATTATCTACTCTCCTTCAACTGAAAACAGAGTTAGTTACAAAAGAAATTCGGCTGGAAGAAATGTTACAACCAATAAAAATGACTGAGGCCCTACCTCGGGCACATGTAATAAACATCTACTGTAAAGCATTAGATGAACACATCAAAGTTCTCAAAATCTAAATTCCAACCTTATATTTTCGAGACACTAAAGATTAACAGTACAGAAACCTGTGGGAAAAGGAGCACTAGATCCTAAGGCAGAAATGTATCCCTGACAAACAGAACATTTCCCTCACCTATGTTCCTAGCTCTAACATATAAACCTCCAGCAATACAAAAACCTTGATATCACAGCAATTCACAAATTCAGAGGTACAGATGAGGAACCAGAGGCTCAAACTAAAGCCTCCAAGATATACCTCTCAATTCAATTGCTCTGATACAGAAATTAAACTCAGTGACTACAATCACTGATGATGAAAGTTCGGATTCTTCTGGTTGCAATTACTGAACTTTTCTTTATTAAAGGATTCACTGTTAGTACAGTCTGATATATTAAGATAGTCTTTTAATAGCTAAGACTACAGATGTGCTAGGTGTTAATGTTTACACAGCAAGTATAAATTTGAATCAATTTCAGTTTTTAATACAAAGAAATGTCATTTTTTATTTGCTACACTAATTGTTCTTGTCTGCTGAGCTTCATTTGTATGGAAATTGAGATTTGATTAAATGTACACCCAGCATTTAATGTTATTTCAATTATAAGCTATTACTCTGAAATTCATGTACTGGAAGAGATAAGCTTGTACTGTACTTGAAGTACATGGTTTGGTTTAATATGTAAGCTTTTAATGAACAATGGGAGGTTTGTGTGTACATCAAATTTACTTTGCTTATTTTGATCACATTTCTCAAGGTTGGACATGGTAGATCCTCTGGCATCATTTTTATTTACAGACCAAAGGACAACAAAAGACAAAAATACTTCCTCCTTTCCCAGTGTAAGTTACTCATTGTCCCAGACTGGACGAACCAACCTGTAAGGGAATATTCTGTTCAGATTTCAGGAGGCAATTACAGTCATCAAAAGCTGATTAAGCATTAACAAAAACTAACTACAAGTGCTTAGACCAGTAACTCTTCTTATTCAGATTTTAACTTGTCCAACAGGTCTTTCTTATGTTTTATAATACTCAACCTACATACTTAAGACCTGTACCTACATGTTGCACTATCCTTTCATATTTTAACACATTTAGGAACAAGTTCACTAAATTGAAAATTATTTTTTTCTTAAATCACAGTTTCTATATATCCTGAGCCATGCTACACTGCATGAGTATGATCAGACCTTGCCAGCAAGAAGCCAGACCTTGCCAGCAAGAAGCCCAACTCCCTAAGTCCTTCACTCCTGGAGATTCTGCTGAACACCAGTGCTCACCAAATGCCTACAAACAAGCACCAGAAACAAAAACAACAGAAGGAACACCACACCCACCACCATCAAACAAACACACACAGCTCTATATCTAGTATTTATGCTCAAGAGGAAGCATAACATAATCAATATTGCTCTAGACTGGTATTTACTGCAGTAACATAAACTTTAAAATACTCTTAATACTTCCAACACAACAAGATCATGATGGTTATCACAATGTAGTCCTCCGCAGATAAGTGAAAAAAATGTCCTTAAGGTAATCCTCTGTACTTAAAAAGCAGTTTCCCTAACTTGGATGTCTCCCAAGTCCACAGGTGAAGTTCACTGGAGCAGGTACAGTGCATCTCCCACAAAATTCCTGAAAATGTGCCAGCCTGTAAGCGGCAGGGCCGTCCTGCCCCGCCTCTGCTCGCAGGGGCCCCGCCAGTTGCTGAACAGTTCTCAGGGACAGAGGAGCTCACTACGAACTGCACCTGAGCATGTTCTCACTCAGTCTTCAAACGGGTTTTCTTATTTTCATCCTGTCTTTGAGGCACCCCCAATCCCATACGAGGGCTCTGCTCTCAGGGGGGAGAAGCCATTCGTAAACGGTATTTCCCTCAGCGCCAGCTCCCGGAGAAGTTTTCACTAACCATTCATTTCCCAGCAGGTCTTTGTGTCACTTGGTGAATCTGGCATCCATTACATATTTTTGAGTTTATCATTATACCTCCCACTGCTGCATTCAGTGTAGCAGAATAAATACATACAGTACTTTATAACTAAGTCACAGTAGGAGGGAAGCAGACTACAACACCAACCTTTTCCAGAGAAGAAAGCTATTTGTGAAGCTCATGTGTCACCATCAGTTATCCATTTCATAGATAGTTTATTAAAGTTTCTCAATAAAACTGGTTCTATTTACTGTTCTTCAAATCAAATGCCTATAGAATAATTAGAAACCTTCAGAAGAAATAAAAACTAGAGAAAAACAGAGCATTCCATTTTCATATCCAATTCCACAGAAGACAAAATGCTTGGCCATTCACCCATGATACTGAAAACATGCTTAGGAAGTACCCTTAGATCATGTAGCTTTGGTTCACCATGGCTTGAATATGTGCAGGAGAGTATGAAAGGACAACAGCATCTTACAACAGAGAGTCTAGGGGAGGGGGGGAAAAGCTACATAATATGCTCACACCCAAAACACAGCCCACACCTATTCTCAAATCTAATTCCAGCTCCTGAAAATTAGAGATTCAGAAGTTATAATCCCATTTAATAGGAATGTATCAGTTCCAAAAATAAATGAACAATACATGTTAGAGGCATTGGCATTTTCTGCATGGCCTCAGCATGCTGTTCCATGAAGTGATTAAAACTGTGACAGCATTCCAGCTGAAAACTGTAAATCCTTAATGAATAACACTCATCAACATTCAGTATTAATCAGTGTTCTGTCACAGTAAGTTATGCTAGATCACCTCAACATCCATCAAGAGATTTTACAGCACAGTCAGGAATGGCAGCAGTCTCCTTTCCCTCACTCTCTCATGTTTGTTCTCCAGGTACCCACTCCCCAGAGCTGGAAGACAGGGACAAGGAGGAG
Source organism: Cyanoderma ruficeps (assembly GCA_008694505.1). Lineage (NCBI taxonomy): Eukaryota > Metazoa > Chordata > Aves > Passeriformes > Timaliidae > Cyanoderma > Cyanoderma ruficeps. The sequence continues at coordinate 8,450,156 of VZDJ01000174.1, read as the reverse complement.
AATGAAGTCCCAATAATCCAAGGGGAGATGTTAAGTGACCTGCTATGGCCACTTAGACACACACAAGTCTATGGGGCTGGACAGGATCCACACAAGGACACTGAGAGAGCTGGTGGAAGTGCTCACTAAGCCACTTTCTATAATTTACCAGCAGTCCTGGCTAGCTCAGTTGGTCCCAGCTGACTGGAAATCAGCAAGTATGACAGCCAGCTGCTATAAGAAGAGTCATAAGGTGGATCTGGGGAACTTCAGGCTGGTCAGTCTGAGCTCAGTTCCAGGGAAGGTTATGGAGCAGATCATCCTTCACGAATGGTACGCACAGGACAAGCAGGTGATCGGGCCCAGCCAGTGTGGGTATATGAAAGGCAGGTCCAGCTTGACTAACCTGATCTCCTCCTAGGACAAGGTGACCCACTTAGTGGTCCAGAGAAAGGCTGTGGATGTCACTTACCTGGTAGATTTTAGTAAATCTTTGACACCACTTGCCACAGCACTCTCTTGGATAAACGGGCTGCTCATGGTTCAGAGGGTATACTCTGCACTCAGTAAAAAACTTTCCAGATAGCAGAGCCCAGGGGAGACCTTACCACTCTCTACAGCCATCTGGAATCAGGTGGTAGCAAGGTGGGGATCAGCCTCTTCTCCCAAGTAACAAGCAACAGGACAAGAGGAATTGGCCTTAAATTGCATCAGAGGAAGTTTAGATTGGACACTAGGAAAAATTTCTTCACCAAGAGGGTTCTCAAGCACTGGAACAGGTTGCCCAGAGAAATGGAGTCAAAATCCCTAGAGGTATGTAAAAAAGGTGTAGATGTGGCACTTCGGGACATGTTTTACTGGTGGACTTGGCAGTGCTGGGTTAATGCTTGGACTAGATCGTCTCAAGAGTCTTTTCCAACTGAAATGATCCTAAGATTCTATATTTATTATACCTACACCCTGCACGAGCTTGGAACTGACCCAGTTTTTCCTTGCGCACAAGTGTCATTCACTGCAATTCATTGTCTGCCCTTTGTCTGGAGGGCAAACTCAGGGCCGGAAAGGATGGAAAAGAGAAAGAGAAATCAAAATAACTACAAAAAATAGAAAAGCAAAGGCAGGCAAGAGACACGGCATTCAGACAAACCAACAGTATCAGAGCTTCTTGAATGGGAATCCTGGCTATCATTTTTTAAGACTTAGAAAATACAGACTTCGAGCTTCACAAAAGTGGGCACTTATTTCTAAGACTGAAACAGAAAAAAAATGTATTTCCTGATTCTCCAGCACTGCTAAAACCAAAGTGAAAACAAAACTTGCTACTTGAACTAAGCTGAAAGAACACTGTGAATTAGGCAATGCAGCATTCCAGACTGAAAACCAGTTTATTTTCATCGTGAGAATACCAAGCTAAGCAACAGTCTTGCGCTTCTCCCCCCCAAGGAACTGTTATATTATGATAAGTAAAGAGGCAGAAGGGAAAACCAAAATACAGTACAGGCACAAAGAGCAGTCAGTACAAACAAAACCAAAGCCACTGGTACTTGAGAAGCCTCTAACATGGCTCAAAATTAAAGCCTACTGTTCCTCCATACTAACAACCTTGCTCAGGACTTAGAGTGTTCTGTACAGCCTCAGGCAGGATTTCAGTGTTTTAGTACAACAATGACAAGTGACTTAAACCTGTACAGCACCAAATTTTTAACCCTTTTCCTAAAGAAAGCTAATGAGTGAAAGTGCCAATCACACCTCACAAATTCACTAAAGAATTTCAAGCAACCTTGAAAGAAGTCAAGACCAGGAACAGACAACGTATGTCTTTCCACAGCTTGCACAAGGGAAGGAAATTATTCTTGAGCTTCAGAGGGCAGGAAACCCCCAGATGGCTTGCAGTGTTCAGCAGGTGCCAGTCTGCCAGCACACCTGGGTGTCACACTGTCACCACCGGGGGTGGTTTCCAGCTGGCAGCGGAGGGAAGTGGCGAGCTGGGGTAACTGAACCTTTGCAGAGACCCTGCAGGACTGTCAGCTTTTTCATGCCACAGGCAAGATATGGCCTTATTAAATCAGGGTCAGGCAAGGGTACCACAGCAGAGGAGGTACAGGGACACACACAAGCCCACTGGAATCCAGGTTTCATTAAGCCCCACTGCTTATGAAACATGCTCACAGGAAATAGTGCTAAGTAAACAGCACTACTCCTCACACGGAATTTAAATACAGCCATACACACACCATACAAATTCTCCCACGAAACGAAGCAACAGAGAAAAAGTCCATTAAGAACAACATCAGCAGTGATACTGACTCAGCAAGTCATCTGTCCAGCAGTTTCTGCCCAGAAAAGGGCACCATCAACAACAGTGCTTTCTGCCTACAATCCATACAGCAGGTCAGGGCAGATGGATTATCCCACACACACCACAAATCCTTCAGCTACCTGGGTACCACAGCTCAGAGTACTTCTATATCTAAAGCTATTACCTGCCAGTTGCCCACCCAGAACTACCCCCAAAAAAATCTAGGCATGTAAGATGGTTCCTCTCCTCTTCCTGTATTCTCAAGATTAATACATCCTACCAAGTCAGTTTGGATCAGTATTTGTTCATACACAAAACAGTTTCACTAAGAATCAGCAGAGAAAGAGGCTGTATTCCCTTTGACCTAAACTATAGGTGTACAAACAAACAAAAACCCCAAACAAATAAAACCAACACAAACCCCAAGCCCACAAAAAAACTCCAACCACACAACTAAAAGCTAACAAATACTCTACAGAAACTCATTTTCCTCAGAGGAAAAATTCAAATCCAAAATTTTACATGAACTGAATTAGTATTTTCTTTAGATCACGTTTCAACAAGAAGAGAACCCAGATGAAACACGATAACAGCAATTCAAGAACTGTCAGAGCAATCAAGGCTAATTTGTAGCCACCATTAAACTGAAAGTAGGAATTGCCAGATTTCAGCAGTATTACTTAGCAAGCCCATTTACTTTCAGCAAGACAACACATGTTCCTTCTTTGCAGGAAAACAAAAAAAGTTCCTATCTCATCTTTTTTTTTTTTTAGTACACGATTCAGCAGTACTTAAGCATATAAACTTTCAGCACATGAGCAATCCTAGCAAATCTAATGAAAATATAAAATTTAAAGCTAAGTATGTAGTTTAAAAACTTTGCTGAACTAAAATATGAGGAATTGCAGTAGTCTCAAAGCAAACAGGCGACAAAGTTCTGCCTACGAAATCAGGTATTTTTTAACTATGCCACTCTCCAAAACCGATATTTTTTTAATTTTAAAACCAAATAAACATGGAAAAAGTTCTCTTCAGGGGCCTAAGAAAGTTCAAGGTCTTAAACAAGAATCTAACAATTCAGGGAGGCAGGAAAGCTGTGCCTGAGCACTATTCAAATGCAGGTCACACTAAAAAAAGCTTTTGCTCCTGTTTCAATTTTGTTCTTCACATCTTGTACAAGACTCGATGAGCAAGCACCTAGAACACTTAAGAGCATAAATTCAACACAGAGAAATATTATGACCTCAAATACAGAAACCCAGTTTTACCCTTTGCACAGGAACTGGTGCAGGGGCTGTCGTGTACTGGAGCAAATGGCTCGTGCTTTGAATAGCATTCCCCTGCTCCACTGAGGCTGAACACGGCAGGAATGTGGCCAATGTCAGCCACAGCTACGTCTGTCCACACTGGATGAGATCCTGTGCTTCCCTCTTCCCCAGCAGAATGAATACCTGAGGAGAAATTCCTCATATGGAACTCCTAAGTTTAATAGTTCTGCCAGAAGTCAGCAAATACTGATCCACCCCAATTGCAAAAAGCCACATAACCCTCTGAGCGTAGTTTTCCCATCTCCCACACCTTCAACAACTCAACTACTGCCAGCACTCTTCAACACCTATCATGTCCATGTGCCAGGTACTATGGCACAAAACTTGATCTTTGCCATCAACAGAAAAACTACATTCAATTGCTTCTTCAATTACTGCTCAGAAAGACAAAGATGGGCCCTAAAGCATTCCTGAATCATTTCCTCCAACCTTACTGCCAGAATTGAGGGGGCACAATGCTTCTACTTAAGTCTCTGATCTCCCTCCTGCAAGATTCCGAATATTTCATGAAGATCTTCCCAGATCTCATTAATAGACTACTCTTACGTCAGTGATTTTAATCAGAGAAGAATAATTTAAGTGTATCAAATAATTCCACAAATTCAACAGAGAGAAAGCACAAATGCAGTCCTGACCATCCCTAGATTAAAGCAAGCTGCAATAAGTTTTAGAGGTTTAACATACACAGGGGAAAATGCCAGTTGTGCACAAACTCAAACCCAGTAGGTGTTAGAAGCAGTGTTATTTTTCTTTTAAAGCGTATAAAAGATGACAAGTTACTTTTAAGTCAGAAGAAATCTTTTTATTTACATTGCTAAAGAAATATTAACACAGACCAAGCACAGAAATACTAAGGGACAACACTCAGTTTTGCAGCCAGCCCAGAACACTCAGCATCGTTCTACTAGAAATGGCACTTAATCCCATTTTTCTACTCACTTTGACTTTTAAATAATTCCACTGGGCACCCCAAGTAACTGGTCCTATAGTGGGAAAGGCATGAGGAAGCACAACAGAGACAGTGTATGAAAGAGAAGGCAACACAGGAAAAAAGAGTTACACAAATGAAAATATGACAAAGAAAAATCAGTTAAAGGACAAAAGAGCAGGGAATATCCCAACAGCAGCCACCAAAAGCTACTTCTATATTTCCACTCCCTGAGCTGGCTGACAATTCTCAAGAACAATAATCAATAAACAGAACAGAAGCTAAATATAATGTTAGACCAGCCAATTTTAATTTTAATTAACTAGGAAGTTGAATGTTATTTAGTTTAGCTGTAGATAATGAAGTAACTATCAATTGCCATTAAACTTAAAACCGTATTACTAAATTATCTGAATGGCAGGTAAACACTACTAATAACTTTCTTAGGAGTCTCATATAGCAAATACCATTAAAACGCTGTTCACAAAACCCAGAATTAGCAGGCTGACCCTTTAAAACAAAGAAAAATTTAAAGTTTCACAGGAAACCACAAGATGCCAGAGGATTTCACAGTTCAGGGAATATGGATTAAAGGTTAATCCCAAACTCATGTTTTTAAGCAACTAAATTGCTCAAGTCCTGCTACAGCAAATCAATGACTTCACCAACTGATCCATGATTCCTCCTGGACTCAGGATCCTCTACAAAACCACTGAATTGCAGCGAGAACATGTGAGCCTGTCATGCAAATATCCAGCATGGAACAGAAACCCTCCAGAGAGTGGAAAGCCAGGAAGGATTGGGCACTGGCATGCACCCACCACACTCAGTGCTACAGAAAAACTGGCACCTGAAGTGTCCTGGAAAACTGTGAATCTGTTCTTTAAAGCTGCAGCTTATGAGGGACCCGTGCATTAGGCTGCATTTATACAAATAATAAGCTATAACTGCAAACAAACAGACTGGCAACTAGAGTTACCAAAAGAATCTGGTGTTTGGAGTCTATTACAGGAAATCATTAACAATGTGCTTGACAAACACCTTCAGGAGTTGCCTGGGTTTGCCAGATTTTCTTTTGGGACAGGAAGATGGACGACGCCATCTCTTATACTCCCTTCTAGCCATAACTTTCTATCAGCTTACACAGAATAAAAAATTAGCAAAGCTCTTCCCATCACAGGTTAACCCTTCAGATCACACAGGCAAAGATCTGCAAAGCCTCTCACTGAGCCTGCCAGAGCTGTGCTCTGTTGCCTTTTTATCTAAGCTCTTCCTTGTCCAGGCTACCACTGCAAGAACACAATGCACATGTCCACTTCAGAATACAAAACAACCCTGAGCACACACATTAAGCCCTGAAGGGCAGGAGCTGTGATTCCACTCAGTTCCTTCTAGGTTCTGGTCCACACAGAATTTTCAGGTATCAGAAGCTCCACTCAGGGTACACAGGTCTGCACTGCACAATGGGAAGTTCTGCTAATCACAGAAGTTATTCATATGCACCTCACAGAATCAAACAAGAACTAATAAAAGTTGCAAGAAATCACCACGTAAAAACCCAGAGACCCAGGCATTACTCAAAGATGGACCACAGCAGCAGCTACTATGCTTGCATTACAACTGAACACCAACACCAGCCCTAACAAAGGTAATGCCAGGGGACAGAATGAATCATTGAAATCTTGACTGGTTTTCTGACATTCACCAGGGGATTTTACATCTTTCATACTTAATATCTAAAATTCCTCTCTCTTCAGTCTAGCTGTGCCCTTCCCCTCATATACCAAGAAAGAAGCACAAGTGCCTCCTCCTGCTGCAGAGAGAGGCTGCGGCAGTGTTCTATACTCCAGCACTTCTGCTGTTCTGGACCAACCTTCCCCTGCCCCCAAACCAACTGCAGGGACACACAAGTCTGGGGGTTTGCAAACCCCCAAGGTGCCCCTCCGGTTCATTACTTCTCAGAGCCAAAGCAATGCAAACAGCCCTGCCTACTGACTCCCTTTTTCTCCTTCACTTCGTAGCCACAGCTAGCACCAAATCCACTCGCACGTCAAAAATTTTGCTTTATAATTAACATCAGGAATTACCAGTCTTAAAGTATCAGACCTGCTAATAAGGTCTGATACCTTCTGCTTTGTCTTTCTGCTACACTGAGACCAGCCACAAAAAAGCTTTTTCGTATCCATCAGCCTTGCTTTGCAGCTGTAAAACAGCAAATAGCAGAGCAAGGAACATCAGGTTGAGAACTCAATAATAGGTAACAGTAGGAAGAAAAATAAAACTTAAAATCAGTAGATTAAGAAGCAAAGGGATAAGGAGGAAAAACACCAGACTGGAAGATAGGCCAAGTCCTACTTTCAGCAAAATTAACTGAGAAGGTGTGATAAAAACCCTTCTACCCCTCACTCCTAGAATTTTCCACTTGGGAATTCACCTAAATACACAGACAAGAACTGCAGCTAGCAACGACACAAACCTGAATAAATATCACTCACCACAGCTCTCACTAAGGTGGAGACAGTGAACAAAGAGCAAAATATGGGTTTGTATTTGCCTACCAACAAAGTCTCTCCAGAGCAGAGGAACACTGGGCAGAGCAAATTTTATGACTGATATATTTCAGTCTCCATTTGAATTAATCAATACACTCCAACTGGACAAAACCAGACCCATCCAGTCATAGCACACCAGTGGATCACCTTGAAACTATGCTGATCATGGGTTTGCTTAGACCCCTACTCTGATGAGTTCTGCCTTGCACATAAGAGCAGTACCCCTTGAATGAATGACAAAAAGAGTTAGCAACTTGAACACACTTGTCAGTTGTATTGTGTCAAAACACCAAGACCCCACCTGTAAGAGCATAACCCCAGCTGCCAGCAAACTCCAAAGCCTATGGGAAGTTCCAACTGTGAGCTGGAGTGTGGGGTTTTAACCAGACCACTTGCACTGGCAAGTCTTTCTAAGCATCACAGATTAAGTATGTTGTGCAATGTTGTTTTTTTTTTTTAAACAGAACTTGGGTAATAAAATTACTTCCTCTAGCTGGCTTTGAAGTGGAGAAAAAACGCTGCAAGAACAAGAACTCAATTGGCTTTTAGCTGCCTGGCAAGTGCTCTAATAAGAAAGCCCAATGACCTACATTCACAAGGCTCTGTACTAAAGCATTATTACAAAATCCAATATAAAGCCTGACCATGTTTAAGTGTTTTTCATTAGCAAGCAGCAGTATCTTGTTAGAGAAATATGAAAACATGTTATTGTCTTTAGCGATGATGATCTTAATTAATCCTCTAAATACTATTCTGAAACATGTCAGCGTGGTCATTCCACACTGCTTAAGCTCCCAATGCTACACAAAGACACCCAAACCTCTGCTTCTCAGTGGGATGCATAGGGATGTTAACAGAAAAAGAAACTTCTTAAATATTCTCAAACTGTGAAGAACTGAATTCATAACAATTTACATCTCTGATGCTCTTCCAACAACTGACAGAAACGCACTGGTTCAGAATTTCGGGTAAAATCTAAGCTAGCACCAGAACAGCTTATTGCAACTCAGTTAACACACCACTGAAACATTTCCTCACACAAAGACATCAGCTCTCTCAGCCAGCTACTCAGATAACCTGAAGCAGATGGGTTTGAGTTGTCCTAGAAAAGATTTTATTAAATTAAACTCTACTGTGGTAAATATCCCCAAAAAGCAACAGATACGAGTAAAATCAGGAGTGTTTAAAGGAAGTATTAAGTTAGTCCTTCACTCTACACCCATATAGTTGGAAGAGTTTGATACATTCAGCTTAAATTCACATTAGCAGATTCCAAAAACAACTCAAGAAGAAATGCCCTACTTTGAAAAAGAAAAAACGCTTTCAAAAATGCACTATAAAGCAGGCAACTAGTCAAAACAAGGAAAATATGGTCAAAACAGAACGGGAAAGATAGAAACACTGGGACAAAAAAAATCCAAGTGGCAATTCTCAAAGGCTCAAAATTACCATTACAACTCCACAGGCTCAGAAAAACTCAACTGCCCACAGTGCCTTTGGGAACCCAAGTCTGCACAGCTGGGGCCAATGTCATGGTATGTACCTTGTGCTGTTAGTGATGGCAGTAGCACAAAACAGACTCATGTAACCAAGAGAGAAAAAAATGGGGGGAAAAAAAAGAAATTTTAATTAATCTCTCCCTAATTTACTAAAGCCCACCTCACCCTAAATGCAGAAAAAAATAGGCCCATGTAAAATCACTGCCTTTCAGGGGGCATAAAAAGATACTACAGTTGAGGAGGCTTAAAAGAAGGTTTTATTTGTCTGAAGAGCACAGCAAGAACATGGATACAAAGCTAGTGTCAAATTAACACGGAAATACAAAGAGATGCCTGATCCGCTGGGACTGAATTGTGAAGGGACTACACATTCATCTCCGAGTACATAAAACCTCCCAGCGCTCTGCAGCACTCATCTGATAGCTCCAAGCACAGATTTAAGCTAAGCAAGCTGCAGGCGTCCTTCCTAAACCAAAAAGACAGTTGCTACAACACACAGGTTTAAAGAAGTAAAAAGTAAAGTAAACACCACCTGGGAAATAAATTCTAAGTCCAAGTACTGCTCTCTTTCTGCTGTCTCTCCTCAGAGAAGACTAGGGAAACTTCTTCACCACTGATTAAAGTTGTAAAATTGGTTCTGTATGGCCGCTGTACTTGCATGAGCCAGGTTTTCCCTACTTGCACCTCATGTTTCAGGATCAAACCATGTGCTCTTAATCTATCAAATGGGTGACTTGTTTGAGACAGATTCAAGATACTAACTGAAGCAAACCAAAAAAACCAGATGACATCAACAAAGAGCTGTGAGGCCACCCAGAAGTGATGGGCTCTCCTCTGAGGAGGAGGGAGAGGCATCACCATGGACAGCTCAGCCACCGAGCTCAACCAGAGCCACCATGTAAACAGGATGGATGAGCATATCCCAAATGGAACTCAGAAACTCCTCACACAGCAAAGGAATTCCAGCTGCAACACTATATCCAGTTGCATTACTTCACCTCAGGTTCAGGAATACATATGGTTTGTGCAAAATTCATGGAATGCTTATGAAGTTGCCACAGGGGAATTCTAACACTACAAGTTTCAAAAGCCAGTGGGGTAGAACCAGAGCAGATGAATTAAGGTTTGTTCACAAGGACACTTCTGCCAGCAAGGCTACAGCACCACAAATCTCTAAAGCAGGTACATTAGAGCACCAGTGGAAAAATATCATTCATCTTAATGAAGCAAATCCAAGTGAAAAACTTGTGTTCATCCATCAAGCATCAGCTGCTGACAGAGGTACAATATCAAACTGGAGTGACAAATGTGGCACAATATGAAAAATGCCATTTTTGAATTTCTAGGAGGCTACAATGCTCAACACCAACAGAGTTCAGCATCAAGTCTATCCACCTGTAAAAGCAGAGATAGCTCTGAATAAGCTGAACCTTTTCACCCAGCAATCCAGCAGCCTGTAGCACTTAGAGCCAGCAAAAAGGAGCTGCTTGAGATCAGTTTTATATAGTACCTTCTCAACCATAAAAGCCTCTAGCTGTAATAATACCAGGCTACCAACACAACAGGAGTTTTTTGGCTACTTAAGTGCATATCATAAGCCCTGCATATACGCCGCACTGCCAAAAAAACAAGCTAAAACAAAACTAGGCAGACACAGAGACGTTTCAACACCCAAGTTAGTTATTTCAATAACTCTGCCTACACTGACCCAATTGTGTTTCAGCTCTGCTGGGAACTCACTTAGACACAGTTCATTAATACTGTTATGTTTTACTAGTCTGGGTCATAAAAGTTATTTCGAGGAAAAAGAACAAGGGGGTTTCAAAGTACACCATGGGTCCTACTCTCCTATTTACTAGGAGCACGTATCACCCAGGAAGAGTGGCTTGGTGTGATGGGAGGGCGATTTCCAAACCTGCAAAGCCACCCCAGGCAGCCTCATGCTTTGGCTACTGATGCTTTTTGGCAAGAGCTGCCCATGATCCCCGAGGGCTTTGCCAAGCTCCAAGAGAGTTCAACACCCAAAAAAGAAACCCCAGCTGAGAGATATACCTAGAAAAACTGTACTTTTCTACCCGCAAACACCAACCATTTCTCCTAAGTTAATCATCTTAAGATTTTAAGCACCATGCCTAGAAGCTAGCAAACAAACTCCGTCGCTGAATTACTTCCCTAAAAGAAGCACAAACAGAACCAGAAAGGCGAATCAGGTGTAGCAGGTTTTCTTCTATTTCTAGCAGGGTTAAATGGCACTTCGAAAGCAAGCATTTTGTCTGGCTGTGTAGGCATCCAAGGCCCACAACATAAAAGCAGGTAAGTAACAAGCACCTGAAAACTTAGTCACCACATTTTCTGCGCTCATTACTCGTAGGGTTATGTAGATTTCTAGCCGACCTTTCACACCTCGACAGGAACGTTTTACCCTGACTCCCAGGGTAAATCCAGGCTCTCTCGGATCCAGGCAGCCGGCACAGGGCACCGATGCTCGGGCCGCGTCTCGGCTCTGTTTAAACGCACAAAGCAGCAGCAAAGCCCAAACCCCCCCTTAGGGGCCGGCTCCGGGCCACTCCGCCCCCCGCTCCGGGCTGTCCCCGCCGACCCCGGGGGCTCACCCTGCCGGCCGCCCGGGCCCGGCACCCCCGGCCCCGCCACCGCCCCTACCTGGCCGCAGCGGCTCGGTGATGCTCAGCACCAGGAGGAAGAGGAGGAGGAAGGTGCCGCTGTCCGCCTTGGGCACCATTTATCCTCCGTTCATCCTCCCCCGGCACAGCGCCACAAACCCGCGGGGAGGGACGCGCGGAGCGGCGGGAGGAGGGGCCGCCGCCGGGCCCGCGGGGGGCCCCGGTCCGCACCGAGCTTTTCCCTTGCCCTCCCTCCGCCGTTCGCCGCCGCCCCGGGCGGAGCGGGAGGCCCTGGCTGCGGCGGGAGCGGCGGGAGCGGCGCGGGTCGGGCGGCCGCGCTTAGGCGGCTCGCAGGGCTCCGCCGGCGCACAAGATGGCGGCCGCGCCTCCCCGCCGCCGTGCCCGCGCCGCCACGCCCCCTCCCACCGCGCGCCACCCGTCCAATCGGCATTCAAGAGGGCGGGGTCGAGTGCGCGGATCAGCGCACNCGGGCGGGGCCGGGCCGGGCACCCCGCGATTCCCGGGGCTCCACACCGGCCCCTTGGTCCCCCCGGGGTGGCCAAGGGATGGCCTCTATCAGCCCCCTCAGTCCTCAATAGTGGAAGCCCCATTCCCTTTGGATAATCTTGCTCAGTTCGCTCCACCTCCCCAGGACAGCCTCTATTGGTTCCCTCTTCCCCCTAGAACAGCATTTCCCTGTCCCCAGCTGGAGTGTCCTTTCCTGTTCACCTCCATCACTCCCTGTCAGCCTTTTCCATTCTCGCTGAGGCAGCCCCAGCCAGTTTCCTCTGTACCCTGGGACAGCCTTTCCAGGTCACTCTGCTGTGATGGCCTTTCCCTGCCTCCGCAGGGACTTCCCAGTACCACCACCTTGCCTGTCCCGCTGCTCTGGACTTTCCCAGCCCCTGCAGGCTCCCAGGTTGACTATCCTTTGCTTCTTCATTACTCTGCTCCCCTCTACCCACAGCGGGATGAGACAGTCCCCGCTCTCATGTCTGCAGGGTGGCACGGACAAGAAGCACCCACGGCTGGGACAAGGCCACAGCCAGCACCCTGCAGTGCTAGAGCCAGCCAGGTGTTTCCACAGCTCCTGGAAACACCCCGTTCCCAGGCCCAGACAGAGAGGAAATGCATAAGGAAGATGGATTGTGTGGCTCAGATCATTGTTAGTGGCCCTACAAGTGACAGGTGCCTGTAGGAATTTGACCCTGGGTGTTGCTGCACGTCAGATGGGCAGGGTGGTGGCTGTCCCTGGCTGGAGACAGCAGCTCAGTGCCACAACTCTCCTGGTGCTGGATGGAGGTCAGCCCACGTGGCATTTGGGATCAAAAGGCAGTTTTAACATCAACACCCACTTCCCAAACTCATCCAGAATTTCCACTCACGAGGGGGTGTTTGGGCAGCACCAGGACACAGGCTCAGCCAGGGGCCAGACACAATGGTTGACCCACGGTCAGCAGAGAGCTGTCACTTTGCTGGGAATTCCAGCTTTTTAGTATAACCTATTCAAAGCCGCTGCCTTGGAAATATTTATGTATTTTTAATATTTACAATGAAGTGTCTTCTACTTTTTTGCTACAACTTGTAGTTCTCAAATAAAACATTGCAATTCCAATAAGGACCATTTTGACCCAATTTTACCCACTCCTTATTTCCAAGTTAATACCAATTACTCAGCATACCCAGCAGCAAACTTTTCTCCAGGGGTTTCCTGATGGATGAACAGCTACTTCTGCTCTCTCATGGCTCCTGCTCCCCCTCAGTCACTGACTGCCCCACAGGTCAGCTGCCAACCTGCAGGCAGGGAACAGGGGTTTCTGTGGGATTTCTTGAGCACTCACAGCCTCTGTCCCCCCAGGAGCTGTGGTTGTGCTCAGGTCAGTAGCTCCAGGGAGGGGCTTCTTCCAAACCTAAACGTCCAGTTTAACATGGGAAGGGAAATTGGTGCCTGTCAAGAGCTGCCCAGAGCTGGGGTAGCAGCAAGTGTGAGCTTGGAGCTGTTAGCCCTGGAGGCCTCAGGAGCTGCCTCAGGAGCTGTGTGGCCAGGAATGTACTTGAGGACCTGCTGGAGTGCATCACAAGCAAGGGGCACTGCTTGAAGATTTAGGTCAAAACCCACTTTCCCAGTCTCACGTGCTGCCAAATACTGTCACGATCCAAGAGCCTGTGGGGACCTCAAGTATAACAACATCCTCCAGCACAAAGTGTGAGCATCACACTCCCCAGCTTTGCTCCTCCCATGGGATGCTGTGGGGACAGACTGTACTGAGCCTGGCTTCCTGCAGCACAGCCTCGTAGGCCAACCCCAGACTCATCCAGGGAATCCTTACTCGCCCCAGGGCCTGGGCATTATACCATGCAGGGTGATGCATGAATAAACATTCTATGATGCCTCCACCACAACAGCAGGGCACAGGCTGCTTACCCCTGGCTTTTGTCCCAAGGCAAGGCAGGCCTTGTTCCCCTCATGCCAGGTCCCACAGCACCCCCAGCTCTGAAAAGGGGGTCTGGAGCACAGCCATATGCTCTGCAGCCCCTCAGCACCCCCGAGCAATGAACAGCCCAGCAGCACCAAAGTGAAGGGTGAGAGGTGCCCATCGCCCCAGATTGTGCCAGGTCAGAGAGGTGGGTGGAAGGGGCTCATGGTGATGGTGAGGGTGGTTGAACCCATTTCTGGGCCTGGCCTGACTGAGCTGGGGCTCATAACCAGCTGCTGTTAGGCCAGCAGATGTGAGCTGGGACCAAGGCAACACGTGCAAATATGAGGAACTGAGAATTGCTCCATTTCCCTCTCCCCTGAGAGAGTGCACCCATTTCCTTTACTTTTGCAGAGAAATAGCCCAATCCTCCAAAACAACAAAGTAGCTCCAACCACAGCTTCCCTTTTGACCTAAATAATCAGTTCCCTTACTGGAACCTGTTTCTGGATGGGTGAAAAGCTGCAGCCCCTGCACCACAGCAGAGATGGTTACCCCTGGGCCAGGGAGAGGCTCCTGGCCCTGCAGGTGAAAGGCTCAGAGAACCAGCTTGGGGCTCAGTGATTGGACTTACAAGAATCTCCCGTGGTTTCCCATTTTCTTTTCTGCCTGGGACAAGAAGCCAAGGCCCAGGCTGCCCACAGCAAGCCCCCAGAGCCTCTGGATGTGACGGTGTTCACATCAAGTGGACACAGGTCCACCATGACTTCCAAGCATCCAGTAACACACCACAGCCAGCCTGGCCATCCTGGTGAGGCCTGGGGCCAGCACAGCTCACTGCCAGCCACCTCTGCAGCATCAGGAGAGCTCCAGGTGCTAGTATGGCTGAAGGAGGAAGCATGCTTGGGCCTTGCATATAGGAAAATGCAGATATATTGCAACAGCTAAAGAAAAACAACCTGCTGAAAATGGGAGGAAAAAAAAAAATCACCAGTCATCAAAAACCATGATGTTTTTCACACTGGATTTGGCCCTGTAAGGCACATTATCTGTCACTGCTACAGCAGCAAAAATATCTGGCAATGAAGAATTTACTGATTCACTAATTACAGAGAGCAGGGGCTGAACTGCAGCAGGAAGCAGAGAACAGACATTACAGCAGGCATTACAGGAACAGCCAATATGAAGAGCACTACAGCCCTTTCAACTGATCCAGCTTTACAGCATGTAACTGAAAATAAGTTCCATTTCCAACAAACGTGAAGGCCCATCAGTGGGGCAGAATCAAGACTGTGATTTTAGTGCGGCTGTCTAGGTTAATTTACTTGAGGGCAAACACAAAACCAACACCATCCACAGGATATTTAATGCAGTCTGCTTTTAAGCATGAATTGCAGAATGTGGAACTAACTACCCTCAGGTATCACATCTCTCTCTTACTCCAGCTACACCTTGGTATGAGCACAGCCAGTTTGAAATGCTGTGGCAGAGAGATGCCACATCCCACTCTGATCCATGTGTACACCCCATCCACAGTCCATGAACGCTGCTCAGCTTTTCTGTGCATCCCACACCCAGAGGAGCTTCTGCACCCACAAATGGGCAGGAATCCCACATCCACTCCTCGTTCCTGGTCTCCTCAGTGACCCAAACTGCAGGTCAGGGTCTGACCATCTGTCTGTGCACCTAACAGAGAGGCCCTATGCTTAATCTCCATTAAGCTCCATATCATCACAAGTATTTCACTGTGAAGTAAATAATTAGTATTTGAAATTATCTAAGAACTTGGTTCATATTTAGTCAGTTCAGTTCTTAAAGAACAATTCTGAAAGCATGAAAACTTTACTAAATGCACTCCTTTTACATTAATTAGTAAGTACCTGAGAGTAATTTTTTTGCTTAAAGAATAAACATAGCCTTCAAGTATTTCTGGACTAAAAAGGTAAAAATTACTAATTTTTGAGTCATGATTCATAGCAATACCACATTGATCAATTTATTTTTACAAGGTGCACTATAAAAACTCAGTTCCTAGGAAGGGTTTGTCACAGTCAGAGACAGGAGTTTTGGAAGTGGCACAGGAAACCACAAAAAAGGAACCTCTCCACCAAGACAAACACAGCACCCAACGCCCCAGACCTCAGAGAAGGCTGCAGACACTCCTCAAGTTGCTGGGCAGGAGTTTTCATGGATCTTCCCTCAGTAAAACATCACCTGACTACAGCAAATGCCAACACTGCCAAGGGTTACACATGCTGTCTTGTACCCAGGTGTGGTGCAAGATGGGCACCACATGTGGCCACACCTGCTTCCTCCTAAAGGGTGCACGGGGCTTACCCAGGCTGGATCACACCACACAAGGGCTCATCCCACACACACAAAGGTCAGCTCATATGCAGCAACCACAGCACTGAGTGCAGGCTACGTATGGTTAAAATTGCTTTTCCTTTCTTGGCCAATTATAAAAACTAAAACCAAGTTTCAAAGAATGGGAGGAAAACACCAAACAAAAGCCCCAGTGTGGCTATCAGAAGTACCACTTCTGTCCTTCAGAATGACACTGCCATCCTGGTGGATGACACACGACTGTCTCTGGCCCCTGCAGCGTGATCATCAACTCTCTGGAGTCACACACAGAGCAGCTATTAAACAAATCTGACCCCTTCCCTCTGCCAGCTGCATAACAGGGCAAGCCCAAAAACTGCAGAAGGAAAGGCCGAGCAAAAGCAGCAAGGCAAATCCCATTCTGCAAAGTGTAAGAAGTGAAGCAGGAAACAGCATCCTCCTAAAGAATGCTGGTTTTAACAAGATCACAAAGTTAGTCAAACTTGTGAACTGCACCAGTTTAAAGTGAAGTTAGAGAGAACCTCTCTAAAATTCCGTGCCATGCCTCAGAGTATACACATGGTTGTGCCCCCTCTTCTGCAAACTACAAACTCAAACACATTTGACAAGCTGGAGCCAAGTCCAGCTCAGCCTTTTAGAAAGACTTACCCCACTTAAGAAACAGACACAGCTGTACAGAAACAAAGTTAAATGCACGGCTCTCTTAAAAACAGAAATACATCTTTAAGAAATTATCTCCATTTTCCTAGTTTCCAGTAACCAGTCCACAGCTCACTGAGCACAGCCAGATCACTATCACCCTGGTGGTGATTGGAATGGTCAAAAGGAATCAGATGCCTTTCTTCTTTTGGGAAGCTGCAGCAAATTGTCCGTGATGGATGTGGTATCCTGGGATACAGGTGTCTGAGATACTGTCCTAGACTGTGGGGTGCTCTGGGGGGTTTGAGGCCCACTGGCTGGGGTCTTGTAACCAGGAGTTCCTGTGTGGGCAGGGGAGGGAGTGTAGCTGGCTCGCAGGGCTTTGTCGGTGTATTTACTTGCAGTCCTGTTTACAAGTCTTTGCAAAGCTGGTGACATTGCTGGGCTTAGTCCTTTTGGAGTAAGGCTGAAATAGAATAAACAGTTATAAGAGATTTTACAATAGAAAATCTGCCTTTATCAGGAAAAGCAATATTGCCTCCCTACATGAGTTCCCCCCACAGAGCAGACCCACTGCCTGCAGGAGTCATTCTGCTGCAGGTAAATGCAGCCTGTCCCTCTAGAGAAACAAGTGACAGAAAAACCTCCTACATCCCTCCCAAACCTGAGTGGCACTGCCTGACATTTCCTTTGAGCCCATTCTATCCTTCCTGTGACCCCCAGAAGCAACCCTTATCAAGTCCCCCCCTTGCAATGAGGCAGACACTGATCCACTGGGTGGCTGTAGGGCAGAGCAGTCATGCTGACAAAGGGTGTCAGGGACAGCCACCAGCCACTTTCCCTCAGGCATTAAGTTTTTTATATTCTAAATTTTTAATTTCTAAAAACTTTCAGTCCAAATGTACCTCTTTCTGCTTCCAGTGTTCTTCCTTACCATCATTCCTCCCCTTCTATATGTGCTGATTTACTTCTCATCAGATAATACCCACCCCTAGTTCTGCTGTCAAAAGAGAAGTCTCACCTGGCCAAGTTTTCTGTCACTTTTCGAAGTGCCTCCTGCTTCTTTGCTCGGTTTTTAGCTGCCACTTCATTGGCCATCTTGAGTCCCAACCTCTCACGGCGCCCGGGCTCCAGGATCTATAAATGCATCACACAGTTCACTTGCCAAGGCACTCAAGAGTGCTGCAAAAAAAATGAGCCAAAGCACCTTCAAAGCTGGATTCCAATGCACAGGGATCTAAAGCAGGGAGAAGTGGGGTCAGCCTGCACCTCTCTGCTGCTGTGTAAAAGCCAGAGAGGACACAGAGACCTTCAGCCTGACTTAGCAAGTAACAAAAATTGTAAAACCAGTCCAGTCAAGGAAGCAGCCATTACCTCTGGCATTTCCTCCTGCTGTTTCTCCTAGACAAACAATGTCACCTGTGTCTTGCCTGGCCTGTAGCCAGCCAGCTCTCAGGCATACACAGACATTGCTAAACAGCAGGAGAACCAATCAAGGCCTTTGGAGTCTGAGAAAACAGAAGCACATACATCAAATTACACCTTTCTTAAACTAAGAGCCTCAGACAGCTCACATTCAAAGACACCAGCAGGAGACAAGTAGCATGCAGGGTTAGGTGCCATTAGCAAAGCCAGAATGTCTTTTCTACCCTCAACTGATATACCTGCCTCAGGCTGCAACAGCCAGAAGATAAAAACAGAAGGAAATGCTAAAACTTCCACCTATTCACACATTAAAATCAGAAAAATTGAGCATGTCTTCAGCTTCCTCTGAAAGCCCCCCTGTCTGGGCCCACCACCAAATGCAGAATCACATTCTCCTGCCAGCAGTATGTATTCCACCTCAGGTAGCTCCACCAAGATTTCATGTGGATCCACGCTCACCTCCACCCTCCAAGCACAAACTAGATGATTAGTTTCAAGGACTGGGGACACCACCCAGTGATGTGTCACACTCCACGTTAATCTATTACTTACCCACCTGCCTTTCCCTTCTTAGTTCTTCCCCCCCAGAAAAGAATGTCATGCTGACTTGCTGACATGAAATACCTTGAAAGCTGGTCCAGGTGTTCTGTCCACATATGGTCTTTCTGACCNAAAAAAAAAAAAAAAAAGAAAAAGATAAAAAAAGGGGAGAGAGAGAAGCAAATCAGGAAATGCAGCAAACTCGTAAAAAAAGGAGCCCCTCCACTGCAGAGGAAACTACAGCCAATGTGGCTCCCATTAAAAGGGACTGCCTGTAGCTGTGTCACCCTCTCAGTTACAACAACCAAGCACCATCCTTTCCATGTCTTTATTTTTCCATTTGCTAAGCTTTTGATTAGTGATGCTTTCACTTTTCCCTCTACAGTACTAGTCCTCCCCTCTGCTGCTGTATGAAAACCCCTTCAGCTCGGGAAACTCTTTTAAAGTAAGAAAACAGGCAGAGGACTTAAGGAACATGCAATAGCCAACTGTACCCTCCAATCACCTCAGGGGCAGCCTGTACCAAACAGTGACTGCACCTTGTCTAACAAGTGTAGAAAGGTTTCTAAGAGACCAATTAAGTCTCTGGCTGGGAAATCCCACCATCCAGGGTTTGGAAAAGGCATCTATGATGGAGAAAGGAGGTGCTCCAAACGCCACCTACAGGTTTTCCAGAAGGAAAGCCTCAGTATGTTCAGATGGCATAACCACATAAAGCAAAGCGAAACAGCACGGCTGCTGCAAAACAGCTACAAATTCAGATACCATGTTTCAACTCGAAAAAAACCAATCAATTTGCTCTAACTGAAAGTACCCCACAGCTGGGTAATTCCTGAGCAATGGCCCAGCAACTGGTGCAGAGTCTTTTGGTGCAGAGTGACTTCTCCTACCAGTGTAGTGGACTAGGATTTAAGCCCTGCATCCAGCTGGCATGAGGTTTTACCTCCTCATCTAACCCTGTAATCACAGCCTAGTGTTGAACAGAGCATCAAAATAAGTGCAGTAATAGTCCCCTTAAAGCAGAAGAAATAAGGAAACCCTCTTACCTGGGGCAGGAGAGGGAGTAGCCACAAATCCATACCCGTTGACTTTTGGAGAATCTTGGGGTATCAGTTCTTTCCCATCGGGTCCCACTTTGCCCTGTTTGTACTGAAATAAAAACGAAATGTGGAGAAAGGTGAGAGTCAGCTGTATCCAGTGCACACACTGGGTTCTCCTGGGGGATGAACCACACCAGAGGGCAAAGCCTAACCAGGCTTGAGTAAGAAGTAAAATTATCCAACCTGAGCATTGAGGGCTGCAGCTTGTTGGAGCTGTGATTTGCTCACAGCTTGGCTAAAAGGGTCCTTCACAAAGCGGGTGTTTCGATGCACAACTTCCCTGGGCTTCTTAAAGACACCACTCTCATCAGGTACACCTTGAAAAACCAAATATCTTTTAAAAAAGGGCTCAGTTCTCTACTTCACTGGTTCACAGAAACTATCAATTGTACATTTATAGCCAAAAAAAGAAAACCACATTTAGAAAAATATGTGATTTTCTATAGCAACAAACAGATTAACAAGTCCAAGAAGGATTCTTTGAGCAGGAAACAATGAATGAAGATGACAAGTGCTCATGAAGAAGACAGACCAGGAAAGAGCTTTGGCTGCTGAAAACAAGTACTTCTATAATACAGATGAGCTTTTCAATGGCAAATAGAACATGACCAAACTTTCGAATCAGAGGCCAAGGAAGAAAGGAAAAAAAACCACTTCTTAAAAACAACTTTACAGAAGAAAAAGCACAGCATTACCTGTAAGAGCTGCTCAGTCTCACACAGAAATGCTGTAGGCACTGTTTGGAGCCAAGCCATGCAGAAGCAATGCCTCACCTGTTGGATAATACATGAGGGTGTTTCGAGCTGTGTATTCCCAGGTATCCAGTCCAGCCTTCACGTTCTCCAGAGCTTGCTGCTCGGCTGAAGGAAGTGCCAAGTTTTCATTCTGTCGCTGAAAGGGCAATGGAAAAAACATTTAAAAGGTGAAAATCAAAAAAAGTCTGAAGCAGCCTCCTGCAATCTTTTATTCAGGCAGACACAACTTGGAGAGCTCAGTCACAAGCTCAGCCACCTGCCCTAGAACGCTTTGCATAAGGTATATAACAGACTCTGAGGGACAGTTGGGATAAAAAAATAACACTCCCTCAAAACAACAGCAGCAAACATCCATATATCAGTGCCAAACTTCCCTAAAAGGCACTGCATCCCACATCCATCAATGACATATCTGTGCCAGCTGCTCACTGTGCTGGTTAAACACTGACAAGGCAGGCCCAGAACAGCTCTTGGACCTCCCCTGGAGGTAGCTGAGGAAGGCAGCTCATGCAGCTCTGTGCTTCAGCAGCTGAGTGGGTTATTACTGATAACAGAAACTGAAAACTGAAATAAGACAATCAAACTGCAAATAATGAAGGGCTGACGGAAAACAAGAGGAACTGTGCTCAGCTGTTCTCCCTGGTGTTGCTGCTTACAGAAGAGGCTGCCAGGACAGCAATACCTGCACTCTGTGCAGTGCTTTGCAGTCTCAAAGCTTTCAGAAGAGACAAAGCCTCAGCAAGTCTAAGTCAGCACTGCTCTTGTGTGACAGAAGGGGAAAAACAGGACTGCACAAGGAAGGAAAGACCCAGGAAACTGAGCCTTAGCAGAAACACAGTGAAATGGAATTTCCCTGTGTCCCTCTGGAAGAGCAGGGACAGAGCTGAGGCAGTTCCCTACCCGGGTGTACTCCTCCTCTGCGCTGTACAGCCAGGCGTGCTTGACTTTCTCCTTCTCTTTGGCCACTTCCATGATCTGCTCAAAGGAAGCATTATCCTCACTCGTGTGCTTTGCCAAGAAGGTGTCCAGGCTAGGAAGAGCATCTTTATCATCTTTTTCTGCTTCTCCTAACAAGAGAAGGGAAGAAGCCTGAGGAAGGTTAATGCCTCCCTTTCTATGAGCACTGTATCTACCTGTTAACCCTCCTGGCAGCAAGCCTTCCACAGACACACCAACAACTGACACCAAGCTTGCTCAAAGAAACACATCCACACAGAGTGGGGCAGGAATAAATCAGGTTTGGAACACATGCAACCAACTTTCAATAAATCCTTCTACAGCATTCATAGCAATTTATTTTAAAGGTGAAATGTGCAAGTGGCCAGCTGCTGGCAGACAATTTATTTTCGGAAGAATTCAGCTAAAGAAACATCATTCTCCTACCTTCCTCTGCAGTCTTGATGCCAGCTTTAGGTTTATTTCCTGCTGCAAGGCCACCTGGGTGCACTTCTGGGGTTTCAAACGTGGCTGGGGTAACATCTGCCACAAAAAAAACCCCCCAAAAAACACCTGGTTACTGGAGCACACAACAGGATTTGCTGTAAAGATCATGTACCAAATGAGTTATAGAGGACATATCAAGAGAACAACAATTAAATTAAAAACTTGTGTAAAAAAACCCCAAAATGTTCTATTCAATTCTGTCTCAACCTCCAAACAAGATTTTGGCCTCATCTAAGATGTTTTTCTCCTGCTGGGAGAAATTCCCAGGAGAGCCACAGCCCAGTATATTTGTCACTCTACACTCTGCTTTTGCCAACAAAAGCAGCAGCAGATCAAACTGAGCCCAGGCCAGGGCCAGCACCTGCACTAGGGAAGGGACACCACCTGTGACACGTGCCCTTTGTCACAAGAAAGCCACTTACCCAAACCCCACTGCTGGGGATGGGCTTTAAAAAACACCTGAAGTGGAAGTGAAAGAAAACATAAAACAGAACACTGGATACCTGCTGTGGGAACCTCTGATAACCACAAGCTTCCCACACCTGCTGTTCCTAATACACGAAGATCTCAAATGTCTATAGATGCAACAAGGACCCCTAAAACTACAAACTAATATAAGGATTCAAAACAAAAAGCTTAGAATTTCTCATAGTAGAGAGCATGTAATGTTCCTTAAGGAGCAGAAACTTAGCAAAATATGCCTATAAGTAATGGTTATTGGAAGGCTGCTTCTTCCAAAGACACCATCAAAGAGAAATTCGGCATGAGCCCCTGGCTACTGCTCAAACTGACACACTTAGTTCTCATGCAACATCAACCTTGAATCTTTAAGATGAGCACTACCTGCACAAAGTTAGATAAAGCAGAGCAGCAATATCAGATACAAAGCCCTCATGCCCCACAGAGCCAGTTCTTACAAGGTGCAGGTGTGTCCCTCAACGATTTGCTCAAGGAAGAGCCAAACTTGATAGCAATTTGTCTCATTTTCTCCAAGTCGCCGTTTTCCTCAGCCTCCAGATAGTCCTTCTGTGCTCGCAACTTCTCCACATCGGGAAAGAAGTCTCGCTGGATGATCTTCTCTAGGCTCTACAAAGAGAGACACAACTGCAATGCCCCACTGGGACACCTGGAGTGGCGGCTCAGCTCGGGGCCAGCAGCGCAAAGGCACGGGCAGGCCGGGCAGCCCCCGGGGCCCAGGGCCGCTGGCAGAGCGCTGACAGCAGTTGCCGCAGGAGGGGCCGGAGCCCGAGGGCCGCCCCAGCACTACTTCGACTCGCAGCCGCGGGCCGACCCTACCGGGCGGATCCCAGCCGAGCCCGCCCCGCTGGAAGCGCTCGGCTCAAGCACCGGCAGAGCGCAACCTCCCGGCCTTAGGCCCGGGCCCGCCGCCTTACCTCGATATAGGCGTCCTCATCCAAGATCTTCTTCGAGTGCCTCGGGGCCGGCGACACCACCTCCTTCCCCGTCACGGCGACGGGGCCCGCGGCGGTAGCCGGCACCAGTGCGGCGGGAGAGGCCGGGGGCACCGGTATCGCCTCCATCGCGTCAGAACCCCTCTGCTCCTCCTCCGCCTTCACCGCCGCGACCGCGACGGGCCCTGACGTCACATGCCCGCGCCGCGGGGAGCGGAGCGCCCGCCCCGGGAGACGCGCGGGTCCGCGCGCTCCCCCTGCCGGTCCGCAGGACTCGGCTGGGCCCGCCCCGTGACCGCGGCGGCGCCTCGGCCTGAGGGTCGGGATGGGAGCCGGCATGGGAGCCGGGATACACACGGGATGGGACACTGGATGGGCGCAGGGCGGATCCTCCCAATGCCCCCCCCGTCTCCTCAGACCTCCTCAGAAACACCTCGGGCTTCCCGGGGAGCGGGAGCCACGCTGGCTGCTCGGGCGGGGGTGGCAGGGTAGTTTTATTGATCTCGCTGTTTTCCAGCTCGTGGATTCTCCTTGGCCCCGCCAGGGGCACGGACACGGCTCGCTGTGACAGGGACTGGCTGTGACTGGTGAAGGCGAACGCTGCCTGTGCCAAGCCTCTCACCGCAGTAGGTTCATCGCCTCTCCCCAGGGCTGTGGGGAGTAGTATCTCCGTGTTTCTTTGTTACGAAACAAATCGCTTGTCCAGCAAGTTCAACCCCAAAAGCAAATCTAGATGCCACTGAGGTGCTGCAAACAGGAATGCATTCATTTGCAGGATATTTTGCAAACACACATCAATAAAACAAGCACAAATACTACATGCACGGAACAAAGACAAGAAGGGGAATCTCCCCTTCCCTTAAAACACGCACATTTACACTGGTACAGCTCTGTCCCCTGGACATCCTTCCTGCCGAGTTACTTGCCATGTGAACTAGGTTTGGAAGTGGTGTGTGAAAGTGCCATGTCTGCTTTTACCTGTCCTCCTCCTGTGTGAATCACAGAGATTCCCTTTTGCTGCATTAGCCCCCTCGGGTTACCCACCCTGAGCCCGTCAGCTATGGGCAGTGTGTGCTTTTGGTGCTCCTCTGCAGCCTGTGAGCACTAACAGCTCTCGTTGGGGGGCTGCTTGGGCTGGAGGAGCAGTGCTGAGGCAGTCACCCTCTTCTGATGCCGCCACTTCGCCCGACGATTTTTGAACCAAACCTAGAAAGTACAAGACAAGAAAAGGGCTTGTGCATGTCACGTATTACTGGGAGGGGGACAGCCCTCCTGACCTCTACTGTGTGGGCTGTAAAATACGGTATTATAAAGGCTTGATGCAAAATGTAATCAGTCCCTCCGCTGCAGTCTTGCTCAGATACATGTGAGGGGCACGAGGGAGTTGGGACCCCCCATCAACAAATTCAGAAGTCATGCAGATCACTTAGGTAAGGAATACACACTTGGGTGCAGGGGATGAGCAGCAAAGCTGGGCATGTTTGTATGTGGCAGGTGATTCTGGGAGAGAGGGATCATGTGAGTCTGTGAGACTGGATGCCAGTACAAATTAGCCCAGCTGAAATGGTTAATATTCTTCCATTGCTTGCCAAGCTTAAACTCTGTTTTGTCAAATGCACAAGGATGCATTTTAAAATGAGGCCGTGGGTCTGCAATTCCCCCAAAAAAGACAGCAGCCCCTCACCAAGTGGCAGAATCTCACCTCTACCCTCTCCTCCTTCAGGTGGATGCGGTTTGCCAGGTGCTCGCGGGTGACGACGTCGGGGTACTGGTTCTGGTGGAAAAGCGTCTCCAGGGCCTGCAGCTGCTCCTCGGTGAATATGGTGCGGTGCCGGCGTGTGCGACGCTGGAGCTGCTGGAAGGTCTGCAGCTCGCTTGGCTTCTCCTGGGAACTCTTACAGACCCTGACTGCGGGGTGGAAGAGCCGCAGGGGCCAGGGGAACCGGGCATCTGCGAGGGGACAGGGACGGCAGCAGCGTTAGAGCTGTGGGGCTGAAACACTCACCATGCTCAGGCACGAGTTGCATCCCTGCTACTGTTTGGAAGGAGGCAGCCAGTCACCTGGAATGGGTGGCAAGCTGAGTGGTCACTGTGCAACTGGGAGAAGAGTTTAGGGCATGACTCTGGGAGGATGCAAGTGGTGAGCAGTGTCTGGGTTTTCTTCATTCACTTACAAGTTGCACTATGGCCAGCTCCAGAAAATAACTGCAAACTCACAGCCCAGCAAAGATCTGTGTTTCATCCCTGACATGAGGGAATTCTGAACTTTCAGGATGCTCTTGGACTGCCTTTTTAAGGGTTTGTTACTTCTTTTTTTTCCACAGTAATTTTGGTAGTCGTAGCCAAAGCTATTTTTCTTAAAGGATAAGTGAGGTTTCCCAGGGCTGGTGCTGTCAGGAAGCACAGACACAGCTCTGCACATGGGCAGCGTGGCCATGGGACCCTACGCTCCACAGGGAGCTTGCACCCCTAGAAGCATCATTTTCTCAAGATATTACTCAGTAATATCTAGTAATAGTTAGCACCTTCTGCTTTTCAAACCCTGGTAGCATTGCAGGTGGAAGTGTCCACTCTGAGGAGCCCTGCTGAGAATAGAGCTGGCTTTGCTGGGCCTGGGGCCCAAGACCACCATGGCCAGATGCCATATTGTCACTTAACACCCAGGTTTTCCCCTGCCCACAGCACTGGCACCAGCCCCTCTGCAAGCCCCACACCCGAATCAAACCCAAACACTCACCCAGCCAACCCGGCAGGTCCTGCAGGGAACGGGCACTTGTGTGAGAGCAGCAGCAGCAGTTGCAGCCTGCCCCTTCCAGCTCTTCNCCTCTTCCTCCTCCTCCTCCTCCTGCAGGGAGCTGGCTGGGATGGTCTCCAGCTCACACAGCCGCTTGGGTGTGCAGTCCAAGATGTTCTGTAGGCACAGTGGCACCAAGACCTGGGGGCTCTTCTCCGTGGGGCTGGAGAGAATGTCCTCTATGCTGAATGGACGTGGCTTCTTCAGGCCTCTCCTGCCACCCTCAGCACCCGACACTGGCTCTGAAGACATTCTGTGCCAGCAGCAGCAGTGGCTGGGGAAACAGGCAGCCCAACTGAGGGGTTTTGCTAGGGAAAGGACAGCTTATGTTGCTTTTAAAATGGACTGGCAAAGCCATTCAGAACCACGGCTTTGTCTTGGCGTTTCAAGTAACTGTCATTCTTGCAGCTGAGTTTTTATTTTATACACACGCACTCTTTTCCTCCCTCTGACCTAGCTGTGTTATGACTGAAGCCACTCTAAATATATATATAGAGAGAGATATAATCCCTTTGGAAGGAAAACCGTAAACCCCCCTGCAAATAAAATAAATTCTAACTAATCTTGGCAGCTTTGTGAAGGGTTAGTGTGGATCTAAGATTTAGCTAATCCCACAAAAATGACTGGAGAAGGAAATCTGATTTCTCCATCTCGGGTGTAGATTTGAGGTGGTTATGATCTCCATTGTGCTGCAGCCTCCTATCCAAGGAAGGGGGAGGATAGCTGTTCCCAGCCCAGAAATGGACCAGAGGATTAACTCCTTAAAAGAAGCAAATTATCCCTTTCTCTGGCCAAATGAAAGCTTTCCCATCAAAAGAGAGCTGTCATATCATACAATATGAGAGAAGAGAGAGTTCAGCTTAATAAAAAATCATTTTTAATGACAACACAGCCTTTGGCTTTGCCAGAATGCTCTGTGAAAGTTGATTTATTTTCTGCTGAAAGCAGAGAAATTGTATTTTCCCTCCTTTCCCTTTCCCCCATCTCTGCTGCCCTAATCACTGTAATAATGCAGATGCTTTGCATGTATCAAACATACTCTTTGTAAGGATTCAAAGACCTTACTAAATTAGATTACTGGCTGCTTGCAGCAGCTCTGCACCACAGCTCACTAGCATGTAACCACCTCCAGTGCAGCTGAGCTGTGCTCTGTGTGGGGAAGGGAAGGGGAGGATTGCTGCTGCTGCTGCTTCTATGTGCTCTCAGTGAGGCCCCACAGCCATCCAGGCAGGAGTGTGGACTCAGTCCCACAGCCAGGCTGTCCCAAAGACAGTTCAATTCCCAACTTCTGCCCAGCCAGAGAAACTGGGGACAGCCCATGGCCAAGATTCAGGACAGGAAGGGAAGCCTGGCTCTGCCCCTCCCAAGAGCAAACAGCAAGGCCTGGCAGCTGTGAGCCACAGGAGGAGAGAGAACATCTTTTGTTTTTAACTGACATGAGTAGCTGGGAATAAACTAGAGAAGGTGTGGTAGAGATCAGGTTGCTTAGCAAAGTTTAAACCCAAGTTCTCTTGCCCTCAGTGCAGTTTATGCCAAGGTGAGTAGCAACACCTCAGGAGCTCACGTGGGGGAACACTCACAGCTGTGTTTCCTTGCAGGGGAGTGAAGATACAGTCCCACTCATGGTACACCAAGCAGACACACAGCTGAGTGCTGTGAAACCACTGCACACCAAAGATCCTCACACTGGACAGCCCAGCAATGCCTCCAGCACCCTGCAAAGCTTACAGCCAGTCCCCAGGAGAGCCTCTCTCAGCTCACTTCTCTCCTCATCCCTGCTCACTGCCTGCCCTTCCTCACCCTCAGTGCTGGGAAGAGATGCCCCATAGCCGTTCTATTTGTGACTCACTTAAAACCAAACTGCTATTTTTCCTTCTATCCTTTATTTGCCTCTCCTTCTGCTGCTCCAGTGGTGTAACATGGATTATGACTGAGCTCTGCAGATCTTTACCTTTTGAGACAAAGATACCCTTGTAGCTGTTCAGTCTGGACATGTTCACTGCTGCCCTGCCAAGGTGTCAGAGCTCCAGAGAGGCACTGGGGATGGTCTGATTCCAGAGATCACTGAAAACTGCTCCCAGCTTTTATGCATGTGCCCAAATACTGACACAAGAGGTGTCATGGATGTGGGGCCAGGTTCTGCCCCCCACACTGTGCTGGTCCAGAGGGACCATAGGGCCTCTTAGCTGGGATGTGTCATGGGCAGGTGCAGGATCTGACCAGTTCTGTTCATATGCCTGAAGCAGATTAATTCTCCTTCCCCATCCTTAACAAAGGACACCTTTCCCTGTGCATCCTGTCCCAGCCCTGCCTTCCCACCACACATGCACTTAGCCTATTAGGATCTCTGCTGATTGCTTTCTTTCATTCCTCCCGTACCTTTCACTACAGAAAATGGACTGGTAATACTTCTTTTATCAAAGAATTATGGGATTTAGGACCCAGATTGTACAAAGAGACTTTTGATAGCTGCTGGTAATCAAATCCCAACTGGCAGACACTTCTCTGCACCCTGTTACCAGAGAGGAATAAAGGAAAGGGATTTCTGATGTTCTGTTTACCAAGCCTTTGGGAGATAGGATCACTGGGCTATTTCATACTAGAAAAGGAAAGAAAAATAAAACAAGAAAGAAAAAACATGCAGACAAGAGAGGACAATATAGATATAGACAAAAAGAAAAGAAACAGGCTCTTATCATTTTCTTATTGGTTAAGGAGATTCCAAAGCCATTATAGAGGATTAGCAAAAAGGTTAATCTGCTTTAGCTGTTCACTTGTCAAAAGTGAATTTATAGGGTTTGAAAATCCTTCCTATGGTGAAACAAGAAAAAAAATCCCCCTTTCCCTCCTCTGCCCCTCCCTTCTGCAGGCAGCAGAAGGTGATGGGAACAGGAACACTGGAAACCCTACAGCATGGCAGCACTCCTCTCTGCCTTGTCCCTGCCTGTGTGCTGGCACCTGTGGGAGTTCTCCTTTGGCTCTGCTTCTCCCCACTCCCTATCACCTGTGTGGGGTGGCTGTGATGCTGAGGAAACGGAGGATCAGATCTGAGACATGTAACCATCCTCCTGCACTCCTCTGCCTTACCTGGGACAAATCCTGGGCTCTTACACTCATTGATATTGACAGCAGTCAGGACAAGCCTGGGCCCTTGGCTGGACTGGGCTTCCAGGCTGATTTCTAAAGCAGAACAGAGATGAAGGCTGCTGACAAAATCTACAGTCTGGGGGCTTTCCATCCCCAAGGGAAGTGCTCAGCCCAGGATCAACATCTCAGGGTCCTCCTGGCCACCCAGCGCAGCCACTGGTGCCTGCCAGCTGTGTTTTCCTGGGCTACCCATGCCATGACTCATCTAAGCAGTGGATGCCCATCACTCTCCAGAGCCACTCTGAAAAACAACTCAAGGTAAAAACAATACTTCAAGATAAAAAAAGAAGCAATTTCTGTGTAGCTGAAATTCAGTGGGCTGTGCCAGTCAGGTGTTATAACCCTGTTTAATGAAAAACCAGAAATGGTAAAATCATTGGATGGTTTGGATTGAAAGGGACCTTTAAAGATGATCTTAAAATTGTGCCTATTAAAATTGTTCAACCCTTTACCAACCAACACTAAGAACTCTAATAAACTCATTTTGATTTGATGATAATTACAATAAATCTGTCTTTCTCCCCAAAGGCCATTTAATTCCATAGGAAGAAGTGGAATTTCTCCACTGGGTAGTAGTGTTATTAGTGATATTTCTAGTAGGGATGCTACCAATAGTGGTGCTGGCTGTCAGAGATGGTGTCTGTGGTGTAGCAGGAGGACCGTGGGGTACCACCAAGCTTCCTCCTCCGCAATGAACCACGATGGAACCAGACAACTGCTTCACCGTGAAGCATTTCAGAGATCTTACACCGCCTCATGCTGTCCAAATCCCTCTGTGCTCGGCAGGCAGCACCCGGTTTTCAGAAGTTTTGGGTTATCGTGGTTTTTCCCGACTACAGAAACAGCTTGGGATGATGATGCTTTTTAACCCCTGCCTGGCAACCGGCGCGGGTCCCTGGCTGGGG
The DNA here is from genome assembly GCA_008694505.1 of Cyanoderma ruficeps. Classification (NCBI taxonomy): domain Eukaryota; kingdom Metazoa; phylum Chordata; class Aves; order Passeriformes; family Timaliidae; genus Cyanoderma; species Cyanoderma ruficeps. The sequence continues at coordinate 8,420,027 of VZDJ01000174.1, read as the reverse complement.
TAGAGGAAGGATCGCGGGTTCCCGGCCAGGATGAAGGAAGGATCGATCGCGGGTTCCCGGTCGGGATGAAGGAAGGATGGGTCACGGGTTCCCAGCCGGAGTGAAGGAAGGATGAATCGCGGGTTCCCGGCCGGGGTGAAGGAATGATCGATCGCGGTTCCCGGCCGGGGCGAAGGAAGGATGGACCGCGGGTCCCGGTCGGGGTGAAGGAATGATCGATCGCAGTTCCCAGCCGGGGCGAAGGATGGATGGGGGGTCCCGGCCGGGATGAAGGAAGGATGGACCGCGGGTCCCGGCTGGGGCGAAGGAAGGATGGATTGCGGGTTCCCGGCCGGGGCGGAGGAAGGATGGATCGCGGGTCCCGGCCGGGGTAGAGGAAGGATGGATCGCGGGTTCCCGGCCGGGGAGAAGGAAGGATGGATCGCGGTTCCCGGCCGGGATGAAGGAAAGATGGATCGCGGGTCCCGCCCAGCGGCGCCGCTGCCGGCGGTGCTGTGCCGGGGCAGCGCCAGGGGGCGCCGGCGAGCGCCGAGCGGGCCCGGCTCTATGGTGCTGCCGCCATGGGCGCCGAGCGGGAGGCGCGGGCCTGCGCCGCCTTCTACGGCACACGGGGCCTCGCCCCCACAGTGCTGTCCTGCCTGCGCTGCCTGCGGCACTTCGCGGGGTAAGAGGCCGGGCCCCTAGGAGGGAGCTCCCGGTATTCCCCGGTGGCGGGTGCCGCGGGAAAGCCCCGGTGTGGAGCGCCCGTGCGTGCCCCGGGCGCGGGTCGGGAGGGAGGAAAGGAGGGGATGTCAGAGGATCGACACCCAGCGAGGGGTTCGAGCCACGCTCGCGTGTCCCCCATTCCCCTCCAACCTGCTCAGCAGCACCAGGGCAGCAGTTTTTAGGTTTTTCGAGCCCTTCCGCCCTACCAAGGGCTTGCATGCTCTGAGCTTTGAGGGTTTCGTGTAGCTCCCCCCCCCCGCGCAGTCCCCCCGCGCCGTCCCCCTGTCCTCGCTCCAATGCAATGCTGAGTGCAGCTGGGAGAGAGGAGCACCGCAAGCTGGGGCACCCCAGTCCCAGACCCCGGGTAACCTCTATCCTTGTCCTGTTGCAGGAGTACTGCCAAAAGATGCAAAGAGAAGCACCTGGAGGAGGCTCTCCAGCTGACACGGGCGCTGAGCGAGGGTCTGCAGGCGCTGGGTGAGGCAGAGGCACGACCCCTGCTCCGCTGTGTCCTGGCTTTCCAGATGGAGGCAACCAGCAGCTCCAGCTCCTTCCAGAAACTGGAACAGGTCTGTAAGGCAATCAGCTGGGCTGGCTTTGCCCACTCCTGGCACAGCTCTGGGGCTTTCTGGCATCCTTACCAGCAAAGGGGCTTGGAGGTGCTGCAGGCTCCCCCAGTAGCACTTGGCAGCTGATGTCTCCCAGGGGTCTGGGCAGAGCGGCTGACTTGGGGTGTCTCTTGGCAGATGGTGACCCAACTGGCAGTGGGGAAGGAAGCCCTGTTGGCCCAGGAGGTGGACACGCTGCTGGCTGGCCTGGCACTGCAGGGAGAGGTGAGAGAACCCCGGCTGTGCAGTGGCACTGGCTTTCACAGGGACTTGGCTGGAGACCATGCGTCACAGGGACCTCCTGGTTTGGGCTGCCTCCAGTCCTTCACTTCCCAACATTCTGGGGATTTGCCCTTGCTTGCAGCTGCCAGCATGTGGCTGCCTATCACACCAGCCCTTTGCTCATCCCTGGGGACTGAGCCCCATCATGTTGTCACACAGGACAAAGTATCTTTCTGTCTCTGCAGGTGCTGTCTCCTGGGGACCTTCAGTCAGGTCAGCCTCTATTCCTTACCTTCCACGGTTTTCTCCCAGCTCACACCATCAATTCACAGAACACTTCCTGCCAACCCAAAGTGGGTCCTCTGTGCTCATGGGAGGGGAGTGGGTTACAACCAGATCCATGTGATCTCTACAGAGGTCCCAGCACCACCCAGCTCTGCCCACCCCCAGCTGGAAACCAGACAAGCCAAAGCATCCCCTGCATCCCAGCCCCGTTCTTACCTCCCTTACCAACAGAGCAGCCCTTGGCTGAGCTGGAACAGGGCTGGCTGCAGGAGGGCTGGGGGCTGATGCTCCCCTTGCCTGCAGTGTCCATGTTCCTGGAGGAGAGCAGCCTGGGCCGGCAGCACTGGCGGCAGAACCTGTCCCTGCTGCTGCAGCGCCTGGCCAGCACCCTGCGCTGGGTGCTGCAGGGCCAGCCTGCACCTGGCAGCACGTGGGGCTACCTGGTCATCAAGGTGAGAGCCATACTGGGGAGCCAGGGAAGGATCAGTACCTGCAAGGAATGGCTGGGCACCGGCAGCAATGTCCAGAGGGATATAACACATCGAGCTGCTTTGAATGGCTGTTCCTGGGCCATTGCTGCTTTTTCAGAGGTAAGGAATACTGATCATCCCTGTGGCACCTCCTGCTCCTCCAGGCCTGCCTCCAGGTCTTCCAGGCATTGCCAAAGGACGTGGCGCCCCTGGTGTGGAGCACATCAGGAAAGAGTGAGACCCTGCAGAGCCTCCTGGGACTGCTGCTGGAGGTGGCTTGGGGCAAGGTGCGTACAGCCCTGGGAGGGATGGAGCTGCCTGTCCCAAGGAGCAGTGCAGTGCTGTCCTTCCCAGGTGCTTTCCCCATTCCCTTCCCCAAGGCAAGCCTGCAGGGACAGACAGTCCAGTGTCTGGCATGGCTGAGAGACCCATGTAGCTGCTTGCAGGGGCAGTTAAATGTGGTTGGGGTTTTAATGATGTTTTGAGTTGTGCCTTTGCCTCCCTGCGAGTCCAGGCCCTGAACAAGGACACGAGGCTGCTGGCAGGCACAGCCCTGAGCATGTTGGTGAACACGGCCCCCCAGCCCCAGTATGGGGCCAGTGCTGTGCTGACCCTGTTCCAGCTCCCCAGCCAAGGTGCGTGCTGCATCCTGAGCTGGGAACAGCTCTGGCAAAGGGTAACAGGCATGTTTGGGTGTGAGGGGACAAAGGCTGGTGCCAAGCTGGGCTCTGCTGCTGTGCCTGTCTCTCAGGGTCTGGGAGCTCCAGCTGTCTCTGGCTACCTCCCATGGACACTCTGGAATGAGCCATGCCAGAGCAGCATTTGGTTTTACCACCTTCCTTCCATCCAGTGCAGCCCTTTTCCAGCAGGCACTGGGGAGCTGAAGTTTGGGGAGTTGGTGGTAGAAGTGCCCCCTGTCCTGGAACCAGACGGGCTGGAGAAGCTGGTGCTCACCAGAGGTTTGCTGACGTGCTGCAAGATGGACATCCTCAGCTGCCAGCTGGACGGCCTCCCCCACAAGGTAGGAGAGCTCAGACCTGGCAGACAGGGCTTGAGGGAGCCCTTGGAGAGGGCTGGTAGCTGCCTGTGGTGCCTGTGGATCCCTGGGGGATGAAGCCAGGCTGAACCCCTCCTCACCAGCAGCTCCATGCATCCCACTGAGCACAGCCAATTAGCCAAGGAGCCTGCATTTTCCACAGACATCCAAGCAGGGATTACCCTTTCCTGGGGGTGTGGGAAGCACAGTGGTGCCAAAAGCTCCTACACAAGCAAAGCAGTGTTCACCCTGTGTTCCCATGGCATGACCCTGGGGCTGTCCCTGCAGAGCACAGCCTCAGCTCTGCTCACGTCTAGCCTCTCCCAAGTCCTCATGAGCTGAGGACATCCAGGCAGGAGGCAGAGACGAGCTCTGTAAGAGCAGGAGAACCAGGCAGCACTCTCCTTGCCTGTCTCACGGCAGGGTTTTCTCCCTGGAAATCCTGTGCCTGCCCGCTCCCTGAGCCGCTGTGCCCCTGCAGGCCTGCCTGCTGCTGGACATGGTCTTTCCTGCTGTGTGTGCCCTGACCAGGGAGCAGAAGGACTGCCACTACTATTGCTTCCAAGGTAGGAGATGGTGACCCTGCCATGGTGGGGAGGTTTGAAAGGTTCACTGTGCTCATGATGCACAGAGTCCCTGTGTGCTTCATCTTCTCCCGGGGAAGATGCTTTTCTGGCTCTTGGTAGCTGGTTTGGAAACTGGTATTAATTTCTGTTCCAGACCAATGGACACTTACCCTCTTGGGGGTCTTGTGTGCCTACCAGGGGAACTGCTGCCCCTGCACACAGAGTCCTTAAGCCCACAGCCTGTGCTGGCTCTGGTGCAGGCGAGTCTGTGGCGAGGGCTGCAGCAGAGCTCTCTGTTTTGGCAGCCTGTGCGCTGTGGCTGCAGCGCCTGCGGGAGGGCCTGGCTGCTCTCTGGCACCTGACGGGGACCCGTGTCGTGGCCCAGGACACTGAGCTGCTGCAGGAGGTCACCCAGCTGCTGTGGAACAACGCAGAGACCCCGGTAAGGACACGGTGGCAAAGGGCCCTAATGTGGCAGCCAGGAACAGCTCTTCCTTCACCCGGCTCAGCTGCTGTCCCCAGTCCATAACACATCCCTGCCTGCTTCAGCAAAATACACTTCCTTGGCTGCAGCTGCTAGAGCAGGGGCAGTCACACTGCTGAGGTTGTGGCATTTGTCACACACAGGCTCTAAAGGGCCATGTCCTGGTGCTCCACCTGTCATGGGACAGCAGGACACGAGAGGGAGCCCACCTAACCCCCTGTTTGCTGTCCTTCTCCCACAGGTGGAAGGTGTGTCCGAGTTCATCCACAGCTCCTTCCGATTGCTCCTGGAGATCTACCACCTGGAGTGCCAGCACTTCCAGGACCAGGAGAGACCCCTCTACCAACAGATGCTGCAGAGGGTGGTCTCAATGCCATGGCAGATCAAAGCAAGATATGTGCCCCTGTGTGCCATTGTCCCCTACATGGGCAGCCAGCAGGTAGGGAAGGCAGGGGTATGGGGAGTCTTGGTGTCAGCTGGCTCTGCTGCTGAGGTGGCACAGCTTCTGTCCACTTCCTGTCACCTTCTACCCAGCTCAGCTGTGTGGGCAGGGAGCCCTCCCACCCAGAGGGACTATTTTAGCATCCCTGGGGTAGTGAGCTACAGCAGTGCATCCCTGAGGAGTGCCAGTGGGAAGGGAAGCTTTGTCTGTCAGTGCCCGCCAAAAGCAGCTTTGAGGTCCCAGAGATGCTCAGTGCCAGGGGTGACTGCAGTGTGGCCTGTACCCGTCTGTCTTTCCCCCACATGCAGCTTTCAGCCCGACAGAGAGATGAGGGTCACCTGCTTTTCTCCCAGGTGCTGGATGCCTACCCAGACCTGTCACAGCATCTCCTGAGCTGCCTCTCCACCAACCACCTGTGTCCCGCCGCTGCCGAGGTCTACAAGGTGCTGGTGCAGCAGCAGTGCAGCGAGTGGCGGGACGGGCAGCAGGGCACAGAGGAGGCCCTGGCAGAGCACTGGGCACTGTGCTGGCTCCCCCTGCTCTCCCAGGCCCTCTGCTCTCCCCTCCCCATCCTGCAGAGCAATGCTGCCAACCACCTCCTCACCTGGACTCTGCGGCAGCTCCCGGCCACCCAGGCACTGCTGGCCGCCCAGTTTGGTGGCCAGAACACGACGTCACTCCGGGCTTGGGTGTCACTGCTGAAGGCACAGAAGAGTGTGGCAGGGGCCCTCCCGCTGGGGGATGAGGCTTTGGAGCGGCTCTCCCGCTGCCTGGGCACCCGCGAGGAGGGCGTTCGGCTGGCAGCGCTGGGTCTGCTCTGCTGCAGCCCCAACACCAACCAGCCCCTCTCGGGCACCGAGGTGCAGCTGCTGCGGGAGTTCCTGCCCCTCAACCTCAACTGCGACTCCTCCTCGTTCCGGCAGCTGCTGCAGGCGGCGGTGCGGAAGGCGCTGGTGCGGCTGCGGGACAGCTCGCTGGCCCGGCTGCGGGGGAAGGCGCCACGATGCTCCAGGCCGGGCGAGGGAGCTGAGCAGCTCACCCAGGCTGTAGGTGAGGCGGGCACCCAGCACCTTCACCACAGCCCTGGGAGAGCCACATGTGCTCGGCATCCCTTGCTGCTGTGCTCTCTGCCCACAGGCTTTGTGGAATGGCTGCTGCAGCTCAGCGTCGCCTCACTCAGCCCAGGCTGCAACTACCAGAGGAAGAAGACGGCTCTGCTCCTCCTGGCCGCTGTTCTGGAGACCTGCACAGACACCTGGAGCCCTGACAAGAAGAAAGGCCAGCCCCCACGTGAGTACAGGCAAGCTACCTGGAGTATCACCCGCAGCTGTGGGGATACTCCCAGCCAATCCCATCCCACTGCCCCGTGTCCCCATCACAGGCACCATGGCCACACTGCTGAGCTACGCCAGGCAGAGCGGCTGCTGGGACTTCTTCTCCCAGCCCAATTTGTTGGCACTGCTGAGCTGCCTGCAGGACAGCACTAACGAGGTGAGCCTCGTAAAGCCAAGGCTCAGCTGGGAAGCCCACCATTCTTCCCATTCTCTCGTGTTCCACTTCTCCCCATGTCTCTTCTGTCCTGGCAGATCAGAGACTTGGCCTCGGAGCTGCTTGTCCGCTACTTCCCTGCCACATTCCCCGAGCCCATTGCCCTGGCTCTCTTCCAGCTGGCCCAGGACACTCTGGGCAGCCCCCGAGTGCAGGAGGCTGAAGCTGGAGCTGTGCTGATGAAGACCATTCTGCAGAAGTATGAGCTCCTGGCATCCCCCTCCCTCTCCCTGCAGTGGCACAAAACCCTCCAAGAGTGTGTTGGCAGCACTGGTGCCTCACCAGTCTGTGGTCATGGATGGGGTTTGCAATAGCCTTGCAGTGGGAAGCTGGGGAGGGTTGAGGTACAGGAGTCTGCACCAAGGGAGGAAGGAGCTGTGTAGCACAAGATGGGCAGGAAATTCCCTGGTACTCACAGCAGGATCTGCCTGTTGCCTCAGGTCAGACGGTGGCACCATGAAGAGCCTGTCCCTGGAGGCTGAGGCAGCCCTGACACTGCCCAGCCGAGGGCTGTGCTTCGCCCAGCACCTTCTCCACGTGCTGCAAGCCCAGTACAAGGTGGCATGCCAGGACCTGCTGCGGGCTGCAGCCACTGCACCAATGCATGGTACGACTCCAGCTGGGCAGGCCAGGGCAGGGAGCAGCTCCTGCAGCAGCTGCTTGGAAACTGGAGCAGGCCAGAACCATGGCAGGACTCAGGCCACAGCTCGTTGCTGGTGCCACATCCTTGCCTTGGTTTCCCTGTTTTGGCACTCGCCCTGCCTTGCACACCCCTCACCCAGGGCCCTGTTCATTCCCCTGCCCCTGAACCCCGTCAGCCATGGGCTCAGGCAGGAGAGCCAGGGCTGTGCTGACACCACAGTGAGCAGAGGTGGCTGTTCTGCAGGAGCCATCGCAGCCCTGCGCCGGTGCCTGCTCCAGGTGCCCGAGGTGGCCGTCTCCATGCAGGCAGCAGAGTTGGTGCAGAGCTGGCAGGAGCTCCTCACCCGCCTCGTGACCACAGTGAGAGACATCACCTCCCTTCTCCTGGGTGCTCTGCAGAGCCAGCAAGGCCCCAGTGCTGATGAGCAAGGTAAGTGTGTCCCCGTGGGGTCAGAACCAGCCCTTGGAACCATCCCTGGGAACTCCATCACAGTCATTCCTGGCCCAGCAGCTCTCCAGCCCAAGGGGAATGCACTTGCTGTGGGCTCAGTGCCTCTAGCAGGGGATCATGGTGGGGCTGGGCCTAGCTTTGGGTCCCTTTCTCAGCTCCATGGGAGAACAGCAGCACTAGAAGCAAAAGCCTTCCAGAAGTAGTGAGGCATCTTCCAGATGAAAACACCTGGGAAAGGAGGGGCTGGCAGAGCCCTTACAGGCCTTGGAAGGAGCAGTGGGAAAAATGCAGCTGCATTCCTGAGTGGGGCACGAGGCAGAGCTGGAGCCATTGCCGTTTGTGTGAATTCTGACGGGACTGTAGACTCCCAAACCCCAGCAGCATCCCCCTCCCACTGCCCTGCACCACCCTGCTCAGACCTGGCTTTTCCTTTTGCAGCTGCTGCCCCATCATTTGCAGAGATGGGGAATGCCATTGGCTCCCTCATCATGCTGGGGAAGGGCCAGGGGCAAGAGGAAGAGGATTCAATCCTGCTGTCAGAGGAGCACAGCCTGATCCTGACATGCTGCTGGGTGTCAGTGAAGGTGGGGACTCCTCCTCATGGTACTGGAAGAGGGGTCGCCTCACATGGTACCCATCATCCAGCCTACCCCAGCTGCTGCTTCACCTTCCCTTGGGTCATTCATCCTTTCTGGGGACAAATATGGGGAAATTTCTGTCCTTACCTCAGTGCTCTCACACATGTCCTCGTTCCCCTCCAGGAAGGATGCAATTACCAGGCTCCCCAAAAGCAGCCCCCTCCCTGCCTGCCCTTACAGAGCCCCCCAGCTTCTCCCCAGACACGGATAGTCCCCTGCTGTGGCAGAGCCAGGCTACCTGGCTTGCAGCCCTGCTGCCATCTATCCCAGCTTCTCCTCCTCCCTGACAGTCCTGCTGACCCTCCTCTTCTTCCCAGGAGATTGGGCTGCTCCTGGGGGGCCTGGCTGAGCTGCTGCTATCCCCAGCACTGCCTGCTGAGTTGGGGCCCCTCCTGCCACTCCCCACCCTGCAGATGGCCACCAGGGTGTTCCAGGAAATCCTGCTGCGGTGCCGGCACTGGGTGAGAGCGGATCTGAGCCCTTCACCATCCCTCCTGCCCTGTCCCCACCCTGGCATACTGGGGTGGAGGGAGGGCAAGTGCAGTGGGGCAGGGTCTGCTCTGGGGCAGGACATGGGGATGGCTGGAAGTCCCCTGGCTGGGATCCCAGTGCCAGAGTCTATCACATCCCCACACCATCAGGCTGTCTCACTTGCTCTTCCCCTTCACAAAGAGTTTTCTGGGGCCACAGGGGACTGGTGGGTACAGCCTTTGGGGTGCTGGGTCTGACACTGCTCTGCCCCAGGGAGCAGTGGAGGGCTGCAGCATGGGCTTCACCAAATTCTGTGCTGCTCTGCTGAACCACCCGGATCCAGAGCTGCAGGCCATCCCACGGGCTGTACTGGAGCAGGTACAGTACTCATCGTGCCCCATGTTCCCCGTGTGCCCCACGGTACCACCAGGGTCATTTCTCAGTGTCTCCACTCCCTGGGGCAAGAACCCTCCTGGCAGCTGAGATGCTGGTGCAGGGCTGGTGCAAGCTGGTGCCCTCCTGGCAGGGCAGCTGCCGGTTCCAAGTGACAGGTTTCCAGGCACATCTCAGGTGGATTTTGTTTCTCTGTCAGGGCCTGGAAGCGCTGAGTGGGCCCCGGAGCAGCTCAATAACACGCCGTGCTGCTGGCTTCCCCATGCTCTTCCTCTGCATCGTCAGCGGGGAGCCCCCAGCACAGGCACGGCCACTCCTGACCCACTGCATCCAGACACTGCTGACCTTGGCTGCCACGGCACTGCCACAGGACTGGGACCAGACCCTCGACCTCCCGCAGGTGAGTGTGGCACTCCTGGCTGCTGGAGCCCCTTGGGGAACAGGGTGATCTGTGCCAGGTATGCAGTGTGAGACCGTGAGAACTCAGTGAGCAAAAACCATAGCCCTGGTGCTGTCCAGCCCAGCAGCCTGGGAGCTGATGCCTCTTGGCTCCCCTGGGTTTTCCCACCCTCTTCCCCTGACATGGTAGCATCAGCCCCCTCCCTCCATGGTGCCACTGAGCCCCTTGTGCCCTCCCCAGGTGTGTGCCCTCCACGTGCTGCAGACGCTGGTCCGCGGGGCGGGGCTGGGCGGGGCAGTGCTGTGCCATGCCACACCCATGATGGCCCTGGCACTGCGGGGCCTGGGCTCGCCCTGCTGGGCCATGAGGAACGCGGCCATCCAGCTCTTCAGTGAGTACTGACAGAGATCCCACAGCCCCCAGGGTTTGGAGCCTCTGTGGGGTGAAATGCAGGGGGTTGGCAGGATTGGATAGAACCTGACACTTCCTTCTCTGTCCCTGCAGGTGCCCTCACGTCCCGGCTGCTGGGACAGCCACGGAGCCACAGGGATGGCTGCCCATCAGAGGGGCTGAGCCTGCATGCCTTCCTTGGGCAGCACCCAAAGCTGGGCGCTGTGCTGCTCGGAGAGCTCAAGGTGGCCACAGCACCCACATCAGGGGGGCCCCGCCTGCACCCTGCACTCCATGCCATCCTCACCCTCTTGGCCCAGCTGCAGCCTGGCGCTGACAGTCCTGGCAGGTATGGGGGCAGTGGGGATGCCATGCCTCAGCCAAGGGCTCCTGCAGTGGGAAGGTTTCCCATGGTCCTGAGGCCAGCCTTGGGTCTTGTGAGATTTTACTCCAGCCAGAGCATCACCACAGTGCCTTTTTTTGCTCCACAGTCCCTCTGCTCCCTTCCTGGGGCCACTGCTGGGGCTGGCAAAGAGCCCCATCTACGCCGTACGAGCGATGGCTGCCAAGGCTCTGGTGCCCGTTGTCCCCCCTCCCCAGCGCTGCAGGCTCCTCCTGCAGCTGGCCCAGCAGCTCCCTGCAGCACCTGGACAGATCCTCTCACACAACACTGTCCACGGGCAACTGCTGCAGCTGCGGGCACTGCTGGCTGCCGCCACGGGCACCAGGGGGTGAGTGTTGCCATGCTGTCTCCCCAGCTGGGGTCACTCTGTGCCAAACGCAGCCTTTGGGCCACAGAAGGGAGCCCATCTCCTGCTGTGCCCCATGGTAAGGCTGTGTCTCCGTGCAGGCTCTCAGCCGAGGTGCTGCACCCCGTGGCTCTGCAGCTGGAGGCGCGGGGCTGGCTGCTCACCCCTGCCCAGCGCTGCCCCCTCGTCCGTGCCGCCTTCCTCCAGGTGCTCGCCCTCCTGCCCACATCCTTCAGCCCTGCCTTCGCCCAGTACATCCATGACACCATCAGCACCACGCTGGGCAGCCTCCTGGAGGGGGGAAAGTCAGGCTGTGCCGAGCCAGAGGTACTGCTCCCTGCCAGGAAAATCATGGCCATGCCCAACTGGCAGTGAGCCAGGGACAGGGGGACCCATCGCTGCAGGCTGAGCACTGAAAGGAGAATCCTGTTTTTTCTCCTGCAGGTGGGCTCAGCCATCCTCCACCAAACCATGGCCCAGTTCATGTGCAGCGAGGCAGCCCGGCTGGCGGACAGCGAGCGGATTGCTGCTGTCTGCTCACTTCTCCAGCAGCCCAACCATGACATCCAGCTTGCCATCCTGAGCTGGGTGATTGCTGGAGAGGGAGGAACATGCAAGGAGGTGGAGAACGCCCTTGGGCTGACATTGCTGGTATGATGGGGCTCAAAAGTCACCAAGTAAAGCAGGGGGCCCCAGTGCACCACACAGATGGGACCAGTGAGATCCCATTGCTGAGAAGCTTGGTGCTCCCCAGGCTGAGGGTGCATGGGTGCAGGGCACTTGCCCGGTCCTGCAGTGCAAGGACATTAACCATGTACCTTCTTTCCCACTGTCAAATAGGAGAGCTTGCGGTCTGTGCTGCAAGAGAGAAGGGACAAAGAGTTCCTGAGATTGTACCTTGAGGCTTTGCTGCATCTTTACAGAGATCCCTCGTCATGGTCCCAGGAAGCTTCCAGTAAGCTCCAGGGCTCCTCAGCATCGTGCCTGGAGATGCTGCTGCACATGGTGGAGGCTGAGTGTCCTGGGCCCGATCTCCTCTTCCAGGCACTGTGTGCTGCCAGCCTGCTGCTCGCCCACCAGTACGTCCCTGCTGCTGCTGGAGGGCTGCCCAGCTCTTCCAGCAGATCCTTCCTTAGTTCTTACTAGAAACAGAGCCATGACTTCTCTCCCATAAATCACAGCACTGCACCTGGCTGCTGTGATATCAGGGCAGCCGGTGGCCTTTGGTCCCCTAACGGAGCAGAAAGGTGAATTCACTTGAATTCGCTCTCCTTCCCTGTCCCCTGGCAGGCTTGGGGACGAGGATGCCGTGCTGGTGGAGCGCTGGTGTGCGGCGCTGGAGGAGTGCAGCCAGTCCAGGTGGTCGGAGGTGCTGCGGCTGGCGGCTGCGCGCTCCCTGCAGATGGCAGGGCCCGGCGTGGTGCGGCCATCCCTGCGCCCTGCCCGTGCCTCGCTCGTCCCTGTGGCTCTGCGGTAGGTCACTGAGCCCATCTCTGGGCACGGCTGTGCTTGCAGCCAGTTCCCAGCAGCACTGCTCCCTGCAGCCCCAGCCCCAGCCTGCTGCAGGTTAATGGACTCTGTAAAAGGTGTCCTCTGCAGAAACTCAAGGGTATTGAAGAAAACCCCACTCATTCAAAAATCACTAGCACTCAAGAGCTCACAGCGTACAAAAAAACGTGTGGGTGGCATTTTAATACAAGCAGCCAGTCCTTTATGAGCAGTAGATGGCATTGCTGAGTCCTTCGATCTCTGGCACAGCCCCTAACCTCCCAGGCTCCAAGCTCTTGGGTGGTGGCTGTGTCTTTCACACTCCAGGAGAAAAGTCCCTCAGAGAAGCATTCTTCTGAGGTCTCATCCTTCCCTCCCCTCCAAGCAGGCTGGGATGCTTTGGGCTTGCAATATGCTTCCCTTCCCTTCTCTTCCCTTTCCTCAGGCTGATAAACATGGCCATTCACCTTCTGCAAGATGAAGAGCGGGAGGTCCGGCATGAGGCCTCAGGTTTCGCCAGCCTCCTGAGGCAGAGCCCAGGGGAGGTGCTCCAAGACGGCTGCATCTTTGTGCAGGACAATGTGGGGCTCCAGAGCCTCCTGGAGCTCCTTCTGGGAGAGTTTGGGGAGTACCCTGAGACCTTCAACTCACTACTTCAACACATCCCCATCTTAGATCTCAGGAGTGTTGTGGAGGAGCTGGAGGCCAACAAGTGAGTTGCTGGACCTGTGGACTGGGATGAGGGAGTGTGGGGTACCCTGGGGCCAGCCCTTGGCTTCACTCACACCTCGGCTTTCCCCCCAGACCTGCCAGCCTGTACAAGGAGGATGAACCCAACGTTTTTGCAGAGCCAGCTGTCCTGGCACGGCAGCTGCTCCCTGTCCTGGTGCAGCTCCTGGAGAAGGCTCCCACTGGCAGCCCAGTCCATGCCTCAGCTCTGCAGTGGCTGGAAGCCAAAGGCCCTGGTGTGCTGAGGGACCTGCAGTACTGCAAACACTGCTGGAGCCAAGGTATGGCGAGTGTGGAGTGCCTGGGACAAGCAGACAGTGTCCTTGTTCCCTAGGGAACACCCCGCCACACTCACGGCTCCTTCACCCACTCTCTCCACAGGGACTGCTGCCCACTGGGGGATGAAGGCGCTGGGCTGTGCCAAGCTCCACACAGCCCTGGCCGTGCTGCTGGTGAGGGCCCGGCTGGTGGCACAGGTGCTGCAGGTGCTGGGGGAAAGTGCCACTGCCATGCCAGGCCTGGGCTATGGCACCCAGGAGCTGGAGCAGGAGCTGGAGCTGGTACAGGAGCTGCTGGTGCAGCACGGGCTGGCCCCTGTGCCAAATCAGAAAAATGCACCAGGAGAGCTGGGACCACTGTCAGGGACTGACAGCTCCAGGCATGCAGCAGTGTGACATGAAATCCTGCAGCCGTCTCCCTCCACTTCCTGGATGCTCTCTCTGACCAGCAGCCAGGCCTGCAGGTTTGCTGGTGTAACTCAGGGGAACCCCACTCAGCGTGTGGGACACACTCACTTTTGTTCCCAGTTTCCCTCCAGCTGAGGAGTCCAGTGCAGCATGCCTTGGTCCATGTCCATGGCTTCCTTGCCCTCAGCTTTGGCTGGCAGGAGAGGACCTGTGCTCCAGAGCTCTCACACCCCCTCATGCTCAACTCCCACCACCTGTTTTTTTAACCAGCACTTTGGTCCTTGGCCAACCTGGGCTTTTATCCCAAATAAAGAGGCCAAGAACATTCCCAGTGTTGAAGCATTTTAATTCCCCTGCCCAGGAGGGTGGTGAGAGCGGGCTGCAGGAGCCAAGCCTGTCCTAGGGCAGCAGACAGGCAATGGCCACTGGCTGCAGTGGAGCAAGATCCAGCCGTGGCATGGCACGTGCTCCCACCACAGGCTGTGGTACCACCACCCAAAGCTGGAGCAGGGGCCCCACCAGCAAGGTGATGATGTGCTGGGTGAGGAGGGGGGAAGGGCAGCAGCACCACCCAGCCCAGCCTCATTCCTTCCAGTGCAGGCTGCCAAGCCCCAGGGCTGGGACTGGACCCCGGCACCATTGCCCACGTGCAGACTTTGGGTGTCTGTTTAATTTCTCTCTGCAAAGCCCAGCAGGGCTGAGCTGCCCTCCATGGCTCACCTGATACTGCAGTGAGTGAGCTCAGACAAGAGGAAGGATGCTGTCTCCATCCTCACGTCGCTTGCCAGTTGCAGCTCATTGAAAGTAGGATGCCATGGCTGAGTGTGACATCATCACACTGTGTCACCACCACATCATCTCTCACCCAGACTTAACCTCATCATGCTGTTCTTTTACCATTAATCACTGCACTTTAGCAATTCCCTTATTTTTAGTCTTTATAAGAAGGGTTATTCCATTCTTCAGCAAAATATTTAACGGAAAACGGAGCTGGGACCAAGGGTGAGCAGCAAACCTGCAGGAGGGTGAAATTATGAAAGAAACCACTTTTTTTTTCATTCCCCACCTCCCCAGCAAGGAGTGGTGCCATGGGGAGGCTTAGCTCACCTTCCCAGGGTGATCCTACACGAAGATGAGAGCTGGTGGGGAGCAAACACAGCCCTCCTGCAGGCCCTCCTGCACCCACGAGCCCTGGCACCCCACCACAGAAGCGGCCACCCAAAATGTCCTGGAAGGGAAAATCAGTGAGAACTGGGGTGTGCCATTAATAAATACAATTTTTAAAAATCAAATATACATATGGGCTTATATTATATATATATAATAATGGCAGTTCAACTTAGATGATCACTGTATGTCCCTTCCAACAGAGATATTCTATTCTATTTAAATATGTTTATTTTTATATTATAATCTTGGCTTATAGGACGTATTATTAATTCATTTAATAATATGATGGTATGCTGTAATATTGTGGCATATTTTAACATAATTATAGCTTTGTATACAAACATTATAATTACTATATAAAAGGAGAATGCCTTAGAGGCAGGGAGAGGTGCTCCTTAGGAGAGAGATCCCAGGGTAGGGATGCCACAAATGCGCACCTACCTGGCTCCTTGCAGCCCGTGCCCGGCGCAGCGTGGACGGCGATGGGACAGATTCCCCCAGCACTGCACACACACCCGCTTGTCCCGGTGCAGCCGGCGGCTCCAGGCCTGCCCCCGGCACGGGGGTCCCACCTGCGTCAGGCGGAAATAGCCGCAGTAGCCGGGGAGGGGGGAGCTGGGGAAGGGGGAAAATGGCAGGAGAAAAGAGGGAAAATGGTGGTCGGAAGGTCGGAAGGGCAGAGGTTGTGGTGGGTTTTTTGATGGATTTGGGTGTAAAGGGGATGGAGGTTTGGGGGGTGGCAGAGGGGCCTTGGCTGGGGAGGTGAGAAGGGTAATGGCTCTGGGGCGGAGCAGAGGGGTCCTGGTTGGGAGGGTGGGAAGGATGATGATGGTTCTGTGGGGCATGCAAAGCGCCATGGTTATGTATAGGGGTGCAACGGGGCCATGGTTTGGGGCAGGGAGAAAACTGATGGCTGGGGGAAGCAAAAAGGCCCTGGGTTTAAGGGGTACAAAGGGGCCGTGACCGCAGGGGGGGGGTGCAGGAGGGGTCCCGGCTTTGGGGAGGGGCGATCCAGAGGGGCCCCAACTCCACACATACCCAGAGGGCTCCTCCGGCAGCGGCAGCCCAGCTCTTCGCCAGGGATCTCTGAAGTCCTGGCTGAAGGAGTTGGGGAGTATCTTGGCTACCTCTGGCAGAAGAGCAGCTGTGAGGGGCACGGGGATGATTAAGACACCCCGGGACGGCAGCACACGGGGACGACCACGCAGGAGGGCAGCAGGCAGCCCGCGTTACCTTTGGCCGTCCCGCAGGTCGGGTGCTGCCCCAGGCAGCCGCGGCGCTGCTTGAGGTCAGGACAGGGATCCCCTCCGTGCCGGGGCGGCACAGTGACCTGGCGGCTGCGGGCCCTGCTGCCAACCCCGCACGGGGAGCTGCACCCGCTCCACGGCCCCCAGGGCCCCACAGCACAGCCCACCGCTGCCAGGGACGGAGGAGAGGGAAGAGTTTCAGTGTCATGAACAGTGGAAAGAGCGGAGCAGGGGAGATGCAGCACAGGGGACGGGGAGAAGGGAGGAAGGGGAAGGCCAGAGGGGCCCCAGCAGCCTCTCTCCCCTGACCCCGGCCAGTGCAGGGGCATTGTGAGGTGCTTCCGCAGGACTTTATCCCTGTGTGCATCGCGCTGAGCTGGGACCCTGCTAATCTCCCCGGAGATTAGGAAGGGCTGACTGCTGCAATTGTCCAGGGGGCCGTGGCAGGCGCCTGCCTGCCCCGATTTGGGTCCCCAGGGCAGGCTGGTTCTGCACTCCCCAAGCCCATGAACCTTGTTTGGCACCTTCAGTGCAGCCCCCGGTTCTCCTGTCCCTGTGCAAGGCACTGCCTGTGACAGTAGCAGAGGTGACACCGGGGCTTGTCCCACACTCAGGCTTGCAGTGACAGCGCTACCATCAGCTGCAGACCAGAGGCCACCCCTCCAGGCTCTCTCATTGCACTGGAGCCAGCCAGACATTCAGCATGGAAAAAAGGGGAGAACTGGGACATTGCTACAAATCCAGCCCAGCCGGCATCCCCAGGCACATCCTGTTCCCACGCAAAGTGCGGGGCTAACAGGTAACAGCAAACAGTTGCCACCGAGCCCAGCAGCCCAGGCTGGTGTCCCCAGCCGCGGTCGGGCCAGTGCCGTCCCCTCCGCCACTCACCGGCACGGCGACACGTGGCGAGGTAGTCCTGGCAGCAGTCTCCCGTCCTCTGGCAGTACGAGTCGCAGTAGCAGTGAGCCCGGCGGGCACCGGGGGCCCAGCAGGCGTTGTTCCTGCCGGGGCAGCACCGGGACCGGCAGCTGCCCGTGGCACAAACCAGGCAGCTGGTGGCCAGCAGCCAGCCCGCCCCGAGCAGCGGGCCCCGCATGGCACCGGCAGCCTGTGAGCCCGCGGGATGATGCTCTGCTCGCACCAGCGGACACTGGATGGGGACCGGGGGCTGTGCCGGTGGGAGCTCCGGCCGTGCCGCACCGCCCCCGGGCTGGGCGGGGGGACAAAGCCCGTTCCCTTCTGCTCCACCGCCCCTCGGCTTCATGGCAGGGCAAGGAGTTCATACAATTAACCAGGGTTATTAATAAAGCACTGTGCATGAGACAGCACAACCCTGGCTGGCAGCATCTGTGCTTGGGCACTCCTGGTTGGAGCTGATGGTGCCCCAGGAGCACCATCTTGGCATGATGGGGAGCTCCGTCCCCCAGCCACAGGGCAGGAGCCACTCACTGCTCACTCAGCACAGCCCGGACGCAAACACAGCTGATAAAGCCAGACTGATTTTATTCAAATTGCGAATGTAAAACAGAATAACAATAAAAAAAAAACCTAACGCAACCCTCACTGGCTTCAGAGCCGAAAGCCGCGGGTAAACCGTGCCCAGGCTTTCCTCCTTCACCCTCCTGTGTTAAGGCTGAGCTCATCGCTGGCTTCAAGAGGGAGGAGGGATGGGTTGAGCCCTGGCTCCTGCACCCCCAGCTCCCTCAAGGAGAAATTTGGCACAAATCCAGTGGGGCCAGCCTGGCACGGGCAGGGCAGAACTCCAGCCCCACAGCCTTGTGTGTTAGTGAGTCAGCGTGAAGCTCCAAAAGCTACAAGATCACCTACGGCACCACAGAGAGGCGGCGGGAGGGCAGATGCGGGGAATGTGGCAGAAGAACGGGGTTTGCACCCCGGGCCGAGGGGCCGAGCCTGTGGGTGGGGCTGCAACTCCTCGCCCCAGCTCGCACACGCCTCGGCTGTAAACGGCAGGTGAGGGGGCACCCGGCTCACCCCAACCCCAGCCCACAGTGAGCAGAACTAAAGGCCTGGCTGTATGTGCAATTTTGGGCAACCGCTGCCCAGCAGCCCGGGGCTGAGCAGGATCCCTGGGATGGGATGGGATGTTGCACACTGATGGTCTTGGTGCTGGCAGGGAGGGAGGAGGGAGCTTGGGGTCACACCAGGGGGTCACTGCCCTCCCATCCCAGGGGGTGCAGGGCTGTTGGACCCTCTCCAAGAGCTGCTGTGACCCTGCCAGTGGCATCAGCCCCGTTGTCAGCTTGTGATGTACAGGTTGGCATTGCACTCACATCGCTCAAGGGGGCTCTCAGCACCCCCAAAAGAGCTGATCCCCAGGCAGTCAAGAGCTCCTGGCTGCTGGGAGCCCCAAGGCCACTATCCCCAAAGGACATCTCAGCCTGGTTAACCAGCACACACAGCTGATGTGGGGCTGGGGGGAAAGTGTCACCAGCAGATTGGGACGGGAATGACCGGAATGCTGGGGGTTGGAATGGTGGGATGTTGCTCCCTCCCTGCTCCTTTCAGCACACAACTAGTAATTTAACCTGCTCCAGAGCCTGTTCCTAAAGATAAAGGTGGCCAGGTTTGGGGTGTCCAGGGCAGACCTGGCCCCAGCAGCGCCGCAGGTGGGTGTGGGTTTGGTCTCTGCTCTCCAGCTGAAGCCCTGCAGAGCACAGGAGGCGGGGGCTGCCTGGCCCGGCCCCTCAGTCCGTTTTCCACACCTTGTTGAGGAATTTGACCACCTCATCGTAGATGATGAAGACGATGGCCACGTCAAGACACACACGGCCCAGGCGAGGCACTGTACCCTTGTAAAACCTGCCAGGGATAGAGAGGGGGGCCGTGGGGCTGGGTGCCCTGACAGCCCCTTCCCTGCCCACCCACCCCACCAGCCACCCCCACTGCAGAGCTTACGCCAGGGGCCCTTCGTGTTTCATGATCTGGTAGGCACAGTCCCAGGTGTTCTTGTACTTGTGCGCTTCCAGCCCCTGGGGGAAGGGAAAAACAGGATCAGAGGGCAGAGACAGGACAACCAGGGTTGGATATGGAGGATTTTCAGGGGGAGGCAGAGAGCTGGGGGTGTGCCATAAGGAACTGATCTCTCTCCACTGCTACAGGACATCAGACCCCACAGGGATGTCCCCACCTCTGTGCAAACACTCCCCATGGCTCAGGAGCAATCCCAGACATCTCCCAAACCAAACCTGGCAGGCATCGTGTGCCTGCCCCAAGGACTGCTGAAACAGCTCCCAGGCAGTGGGTGCCCCCAGGCTGCTGCAGACAGAGCAGTCCCACACCAGGCCCTGGCACTGTACCTGCATCCTGGTCTTCACCACATCCAAGGGGGTGTTGCCAAAGACACTTGCAGCTCCAGCAATGGCTCCAAACACCCCTGTTATGAAGGGGTTCATGACCTTGTTGGGATTGTCCCCTGAGAAGGAAGAGAGGTTGAGGGCAGAGTGGTGGTAGGATTCCCACGTACATTCCCACGTACAACCCTGCAAGGAAGGTCCCAGGTCTGGTGCTCATGGTCAGGATGCAGTGCTGAGCTGGAGACCATCCAGCAGCACCTGTCCCATACAGCCCACACTGCACCACAGGGCTCAGGATGGGTGTGAAAGTGATGCTCCAGCACTAGGACCCATCAGCCCCACAAGCCGGTGCCACCCCACCCTGGTATTCATTTTCCTCCAAAGTGACTGAGCCACGAGAAATAGAGGGTGTGTGGATGGAAAAACCATCCCAGCTCCCAAGGGCTGGGGAGCCAGAGGCACAGCCAGGGTGTCCTGAGGGGCCAAGGGCACCGTACCTTTGTACCAGTTCCTGAGGGAGGTCATGACGAAGAAGCGGATGGCCTGGTTTGATCCTTGCTTGAGGACAGTTGCAGTCAAACCCTGATAGGTCCCCCTCAGTCCTGCAAGAAGAGGGTGTTGAAGGGGCAGACCAGCCTCAAGTGGCAGAGAAAAATCTCCCCAGGCCACCTGTCCCAGCCTATGCCCATCCACCACGTCCCATCCTGTCCCCACAGCACGGCAGTACTCAGGGAGTCAGAGTGCCACTTTCCTGGGACTCACCCTGTTCCCGAACGATCTCCCGGACGCCATGGAAGAAACCACGGTATTTGGGGTTGGGAGAGGTCTGGTCATGGATAAACTTCACCTACAAGGAGATGATGCACTTGTCCTCCTGGCTGAGGTAGTACAGATGTGATGGCCCCAAGGGCTGCTGGCCACCTCCTGCCTTGTTCCAGGGATGGTCCCCAAGACCAGAGCTGACCCATGCAGCCAGGCAGTTCTGGGAGACATCATGGGGGAAGCCTGTGCCCATGGCCAGCAGCGCATTTTGCAGAGGAAAACCTGGGAAACTGCTGCTGCGAGCAGCCATGTGGGGCTTACACTCATAAAATGGGTGACAAGACGGCTCCTGGGCGGGGAGCTCCTCCCTGGAGAGGGGAAGGAGCCAGGGCCACCTGACTTGACCTCCACAGGGTTTTCCAGCATCAGATCCTCCCCTACAAAACTGTCTTGGGCAAATGCATGCAGCCCTCAGGTCCCCAGAAGTTGGGCATCCCTGGGTTTTTCCCCCCTCCCAGCCCAGCCCAGCCCAGCGAGGGATGCCAAGGCAGGGGACAGTGGCAGCCACACCCACCCACCTTCACAGTCTCCATGGGGCAGACCACGGCCACAGCCTCAGCCACGCCAGCCCCCAGCCCGCAGATGAGGCCCCGCGTGCTGTCCAGCCGCCCCTGCTCGTCTCTCATCTGGTTGCTGAGGAACTCGAACATCCCGAACCTGCAAAGGAGCCACTGTGCCAACCCCCGGGCACCCAGACAGGGGTCTGCACACCCCTGGCTCTGGGTCTGTCTCCAGGAGCAGCTGCACACCCTGTGAGAGGACCCTCCCTGCCTGGAAAGCCCCATGGCTTTGGTAAAATGCCAATGGAAACACCGAACGCAAAGCCACTCCCCTGTTTGCTGCTGTTGGGGGCTCTCCCCCCACTCACCCCTTGCCATGGGGGCACGTACCTGACGGCAGCCTTGGGGATGGAGCCGTACAGCAGCGAGCTGAGCCCCCGGTACAGCCCCCGGATGCCATGGTCACGGACAGTCTGCTTCACACAGTCCCCTGCAGCAGAGCACAGCGGGGCCGCTGTCACCCGCCACGCCGAGGACCACCCAACACCACCCTGCCAGCACCAGCCAGGCTCCCCAGGAGGCCCAAACCCAGAGAGGGGCTGCTCACCAATGCCCTTGTAGCGGGGAGGGTTTGCCTTCTCATCCAGCTGCAGCTGTGTCTTCACATACTCGGTAGGGAATGTGATGCAGATCTCGATCCCTCCAGCCAAGCCACCTACATGGGAGAGGAAGGGACACTGAGGCAGGGGCAGCATTGTGCCTGTTCAGTGCCACATGGCTGCTCTCAGCTCCATGACAGCTGAGCCTGGAACCTCTGGCAGCCAGGTCTGGGCTGGGACACAATATCCCTGTCCTCACCAAAACCCCAAGGACTCCACACAGCAGCAGGGCCCTGTGCCTACCTGGTGCCTTGCATGGGCATCACTGCCCTGCCATGGCAAGAGCTGTTGAGGAGATTGGGCAAAGGGATGGGCAAACAGGGCCAAACATGGCACCCATGGTTGCCTATCTGGTGTGCTGTCCCTCAAAGGCACCTCTCCCTCTCTGGAGCCTCACAGCTCCAGGTGAGCTGCCAGCACTGGGATGTACAAACCCAGTGGTGCTGCGGCAGGCCCAGCACCACGCCCACACCAGCAGGAGCCCATCTGCAGACCTGGCTGTGCCGGCAGGAAGCACAATTAGCATCAAGCCTGTCTGGCTGCCCCGGGCTCCCACAGCGGCAGCTGCTGGGCACTGATTACACCGGCTGCAGCCTTTCCTGATGGCCCGGGCAGCAAGGGATGCTGCCTCTCAGCTCTGGGCTCCCCTCAGCATGGCTGGAGCCCTTGCAGCTGGACCCAGCTGTGCTGGGGGAGCTGGGCTCAGCCCATCCGGGCAGGATGGATCACAGAGCGTTTCCTCACATCAAAGTGTGGCCAGGTCCCACCCAGCAGCAGGAGCCCTTTGTGCCGGCACCAGGAGGAAGCACAGGGCTCAGCTCCCTCAGGTCTCACAGGGCCAACCCCGCTCAGCCCAGGACAGGGCACAGGGTGCTGTCACGGGGGTCAACGCCTCCCTGAGCACCCCCGAGGATCTCCCTGCTCCTTGCCCAGGGAAGGTGAATCATGCTCCAGCCCACAGGCTGGGGTACAGTGTGTGGTCAGGTGGGCTGCCAGCTCCCAGTCTCCTGTACAGCCTCCAGTGGTTCCTCCAGCCTGGCCATGTCCTGGGTGTGACTCAGCAGGTCTGTGGCCCCCACTGCCAGGCTTGCAGCCCCACCACGGCCCAGGGGACACCCCAGCAGGGAACACACTGCCTCTGTAGTAGAGGCTGGGACTGGGTGAGTGGCTGTTATCCTGCTCTGCAGTGAAGCACAGGCTGGTGCCACGTGGCACAGCTCTGCTTATCAGCACCTCCATGACGAGATGCTGATAGGGAACACCACGGCCCATGGCTGCTCCCTGTGACAACACCAGGCAGCACCAACTCCTTGGACCAGCAGACTTTCTCACAAAGTTGTATTTCTTCTGCATGGCCTCCACATGTGCAAGAGATCTCTCTGGTGTTGCCAACTCCCCCCTGTCAGTGCCACTGGTAACTGGCATCCTCAGGAGCACTGCCACCTCCTCTCAGCCCAGTCCTCTAGGGGGAAGGGAAAAGCAGCCTCCCCACATTCCTTCCAGCAGCTGAGCAGCACCCATCTTATAACAGCCCTATGCTGGCTCTTCCCTCCAGGCACAAAAAGCACCAGGCTGCACCGTCTTATCCAGGGAGCCAAGAAGCCAGGCCAGCCTCAACACAGCCGGGACAATGCACAGCTCAGCTTCGTGCTCAGAGAGCATCCCACTCCTCCCACTGGCACGGCAGGGACGGGGGACACCGTGACACCGAGTACCCAAGGCAGGACACAACAGCCCAGCCGGGCAGCATCCCGGCCCCGTGGGGACAGGGCCTGAGGCCAGCCCGGCTCTGCCACAGCAAACAAAGGCTCCTTGTTTCCCACTGTGTTCCCAGGGGGGCTGGAGCTGCCCAGCCCAGCCCAGGCAGGCGCTTCTCAGGAGGCGGGGCTGGGTGACCATGGCCAGCCCCAACGCCTCTGCAGCACCCGCTGCTCTGGGGGCATGGGAGGAGGACACAGGGCCAGCTCACTGCCCTGCAGCCAGCCAACAGCTCCCCTGGGGCATCACAGCAGGACAGCCACCATCCCCAGGGCGCCAGAGCACCCCTGCTGCCCCCTCCACCCTCTCCTGCCCTTGGCATGTCCGTCAGAGTGGCCAACACTGCCGGTCCCATGGCAGGGGGCTGGCCCAACACTAATTTCTCCTGCAAAGACAAACAGCTCCTGCAGGAGCAGCTGGCAGGCCCCAGAGAGCAGCTCGATGAGGAGCAGTGTCCTCCAGCTGGGTGTAACCCTCCCCAAAAAGCTGAGCACCAGCAGGCACCTCCCCACACTGCCACACACCACTGTGCCACCAGCCTCACGCCACCATGGCCACAACAACACCCCAAGGCCACTTCCCTCCCTCCTATACTGCAGAACTGAAGTGCTGGACGTTTTAAGCACCATAAATATTTGTGTTCTCTCGATACCCCAGCACACCCAGGAACCAGAAAGCAGGGAAGCACTCAGGACAAGCAGCAGTCCGGGGGCAACCAACACCTCAGCTCATGGCAGCCACACCAAATGCTACAGGGAGAGATGCTGCACTTCCTGCAACCTGCTCACAGCCTCAGCAGTCACACTTGCATGCAGGGGAGGCAGAGGCTCTGCCCAGCACCCCACGGGCAAAGCCATCCAGAGGAACCCAGCACATTGTTCCTGGGAACTGGCAGCCTCTGGGCCAGAGACTGCCCCAGCCAAGGATGAAGGAACGGGGCACCCATGCTGCCAGGTCCCCTCCCTATTCCCCAGTGTTGTTCTGGCCTCAAATCCCATGGGAAGGTGCACAGAGCAGAGACTCTGGACACACTCCATGACTTGTGGCAATTTTAATCCATTTTCTTTTGCACACAGAAAGACAGGTTGGCACAGGCCACCTGTCCTGCAGCCCCCTGGAAACAAGATCCATCAGAGGTCCTGCTCTGCTGTCATCTCCTCTCCCCACACAGTTTTACCCCGGCAGAAAGAAAACTCATTCTATGCAAATAAATCACTCCACTGCCCACGAGCAGCAGCTCTGTGCAATCCCCTCCCTCTCCAGGGCTGCAGGGACTTTGCAACCTGTTTACCCGGACTTTAAACAGCAGCTCCAGCTCTTGCAACACCACGGAGTCAGCAGGAACAGCAGCACTCAGGAGGTGAAAGAGCATGCGGGGCAGCTGAGATGCCGGGCCAAGGCTCTGGCTGCTCGCTGGATCCAGCAGAGCCAGAGGAGAGGGAACGTCCTTCAGGGAAGGTCGCTCTGCCCGGCCCCAGGGAAGCTGCCCCCGGCAAGGGGATCCCACTCCCAGCACCAGGAATGGCTCCCTGCCTGCAGCAAGCCTGCAAGTGTTTCAGCTGCCAGCTATCCTGATACTGCAGGCTCAGTGGGAAGGGAGAGAAGGGAAAAGTCCCCTGGCATAGTTTTCGCGGAAAAAGCTTAGCTCTCCCCGGCGGAGAGGAGGCTGTCCTTTGACAACATGCCCACAGCCCTTGGGCAGGGCTGGGGAGAGCTGGCAGGAGGGAGAAGAGGGTTTTTTGGGGACAGTGGGAGGGTGTTGCCCCCGCAAAGCTCACACAACTCGTGATTACATCAGCACACGCAGGTTCAGCTGCACATGCCATCCATGAAAAGCTTCTGGGACACCACTGACCACCCCGAGCCAGGGACCCCAGCTCCAGGCCCAGGGCAGTGCTGAAGGCAGCAGGATGCAGCTGCGATGGGGAAGACAAGCAGAGCCCCAGGACTGACACAAACCAAGGCTGCACAGCCAGGACTGGCACTGTCATCCCCTGCAAACTCCTACCGAGAGGCAAGTGCCCCAATGAACACCCACTGCCTTGTCTGGGAGCCACAGAGGGGCAGGAGGCAGCACTGGCCCCTCTGCCACTCCTGCAAGTGGCTGTGCCATAAAAAGCATCCTGCTCCTGCAGAGTGATGGAGCAGCAGGTCTCTGTGCAGCTCTGATGAGAAGTGAGCACCTGGGGAGCAATTTCAGTCTCTCCATTTTAAGAATAATTTCACATGCTGAAACACCAGCACCTGATTTCCATACAAAAAGCACCTTTTAACTTCAGATTCGTTAAGATCCTTTCAAGCCAGAGGGAATTATTCCTAAGGGTCTGGAAGCAGAGCAGCAGAGCTCTCCCAGGGACCATCCCTGAAGTTTCTCAGTTCTGTCAGTCGGGTGGCCCAGGACGGTGGGAAGGCATAAACAGGCTCTCAGTGGAAGCTGAGCCCTGAGTTCCCCATTTTGGGGGCTCCCAGCCCATGTGTAGAAGGTGCAGCTGGATGGGGTGAGCAGAGCAGCTGACCATGTGAGCAGCTGACATGGATCACACACTGTGGGCACAGGGTGCAATCCTGCCCAACTCCTGGGCGCTGTGCTTACAGTGTACAGCACTCTCACAACGGGACTTGGTACCCTTTCCCATCAGCCAACACAGCTTTTGGAGATGGGGAAATAAGGGGAAAAAAACCCCAAGAATCAAAGACCATCAGGCTGCTACGAACCAGGAAGGCAGAAATACCCACCAGCAGCTTGTGACAGGTCTCTGCAGCCCAAACTGCCACCTGCTCCCCACACTGAGGGACCAACCCCCCTGGCAGCCATCCAGGCTGCTCTTCACCCACCCATTGCCGTGGAGCAATCCTGCCCTGCCTGCCTGCGGCGGGGAAACGGGTTTAACAGCTCCACCCGCCCGGCACTTCCCACCACGGCCGTCTTGTGAAACTCGGGAGCAGGCAGGAGCCTCGTGGGGCTGCAGCTCCCCAGGACAGCCGGCTCTCGGCACAGCTCCAGCGCTGCCATCCTCCCCCTCCGGCACGGACAGTCCTTCACCACCCATCCGCAGCCACATCCTTCTGGAAAACCACCGCGGGGGCAGCTCTGCCACCAAAAGTCTGACTCACTGCTGAGATGGGGAAGGCTGTTTCCCCAAACCAGACTGCCATACGTTTACCTGTGTTTTGGTTAGAAGGGAAAAAACAGGTCCTGCAACAGGTCAGCAGGCTCAGAGGGTGTGTGTCCCTGCTCGGGTTAGGGAGGTCTCCTGTCTGACAGGGGCAAGGCCAGTGGGGAGCACAGGGGTTCAGCATGTCCAGCAGTAAACACACACTCACAGATATTTTGGTCATGGCAGTGTGCTACAGGCAGTCTGACCCCCCCCGGGATACAGGATGGCAAACATGAGAGGTGCCCCTCTGTACCCTGTGCCACGGTGGGTAAACAGCCTCGTGCAAACAGCGCTGCAGATAACGCTAGGGATGGGATGAAATCATTTGTCCTGAATCTTACTGGAACTGTCCTGTTTGAACAGGCTGCCCTTTCACAACTCACCCATTCTTCACCTCTTTGCATTTATTTCTTAATATGACAATTAATCACTATTACATTTTAAACTTCTCAGCTGTGAGTATGATGGCAGAAGCCATTTCCCCATGCTTGCAGTCACACCATCCTCTGCCTTTGGTGCCAATTCTACCTTTGGGGACTGCCAGGTTCTTTGTCCTGCTCAAGTCACCTTCTCCCCATTGTCCTGCATGCCTCAAGGCCCCAGGTTTGTCACCACGAGCTGCCTCCTGGCCATCCCACCACTTAACTTCAGACACCAACTTTTCAAGTGTCAAAAACTCTCTTAGGACACACATCAGGGAGGTGATGTCAGAGCCCAGGGCTGCTGGATGACATCCCCAACACAGCCCTGTAGCTGGATGAAGGAGCCACTGCCAGGACTGAGACTTCCCTGGGGACAGGCTCTGATCTCCCAGCCTCCAGCACAGGGAAGTGACTGCTGTACCAAGCACTGGAGCACAGGGTGAGAGAAGAAATGGCCAAAAATCAATCCCTGCTGTCAAGAGATGACCTGAGACCTCAGGGCACAAGCAGGAGCAGGGAAGCTGCATTGGCATGCACCACACAGGGCTGTCAGAGCTGAGGGATGCTGCAACATCCCCAAGCTGTCAGCTCATGGTGCTCATCGTCTGGGGATGATGGACGACTCCTTCCGATCATTTACATCAGCCCAGAGAAAATGGTTGCCTGCAGAATGTCAAGCAGAGCATCAGGCAAATCTCAGAAACTCACACTTCAGAGCCCAGGGTTAACCCCAGCTCATACAGAATCCATTCAGACCAAAAGGACACCCCAATGTGGTTTCCTGGCCCTGGGGCTGACATCCTCTTCCCACCAGGAGCCTTGGGGCTTTTACAGGTTTCCTCTGCACCCCATCAGGGTGCAGAGGAAACCAAGGCTAGCATGGTCCTTGTGCCCTACTCCCCAAACAGATGACAGCCACAGGAGGCAACTGCAGGGGAAACCACAGCCAGGAGTGATGTACTGAGGGCCAGCAGACGTGGCAGGACTGGTTCCCTCTATGCTCACCAATCTTTCCCCCTGGCTGTGCTTAGCCTCCGCCCAGGTCAGCAGGAAGGGGGAAACATCCCCCCACTCTGCTGTGAGCACCAAGCTCAAAATCAGGGAGTCTGCTGGACCACAGTCATTCACAGCATCATAACCTCCCTCACACTTTCTCTGAGAGCAAAGGCCCTGGAAATCCAGATGGACTTGGGACTTTGGGGAAAGGAGACCTGCTCTGCAAGAGGCAAGTCTCAGCTTTCACACCCAGTGCACAACTCCTCTCCTCTGCAGGTACAGCATTCCCTAAGAAAGATAATATCAAGGATTAACAAAGAAGAGGAAACTGAAGCTCTAATTACTGCTTTGTTCAGGAGCCTGGGCTCCCTTGCTGAACTCTGCTTCATGCCCTACCCTCTCTTCGGGCCCTTCTCTCTCCCTAAATCCCTCTCCCTGCCCATGCTCCCCCTAGGACCCTGGTGCACATCACTGCTATTTGCCAGTGGTACCCAACACCAGGGTAGCAGCCACAACCCCTGTGTGCTCTTTCCAAATGCAGCACTGTGTAGGACAACATCCAGGCATCCTGCCTCCCTGGCCAGGCAGGATTAGGTGTAGGTAGGGACGGCAACTGTGCAACAGCCCCCGGGTGAGCAGAGATACCATGCAGAGAGCAAGGCAGCTGGGAGCCTCTCCGTGGGAGGGAGCAGACCCCAGGATTTAGAGATGGCTAAAAACAGAATAAGGCTGTACTTAACTCTGGCGAGGGCAGGCAGAGCCTTTCATCAAATGAGCACTACTAACCACGGGCAAAGTTCTCAAGAGGAGGGCAGGGGTGTAAGGGTTTGCCTGCAAATGGCAAAGACCTTTTGTGCTGGGCTGGAAATAGCCTACACCACAGGCTGACTTGAGCTGACCCAATGTGGCATCCAAAAACCTAGTGAAGGAGCACTCCCAGGAATCCCAGAGGTGACTGATGACTGTCCCACCAGCTCTGCCACCAGCATTCCAGTGTCTCACCACTTAACTGCCTTTATTTCAAGTTCCCCACTGCAGTGTGGCCCTGTGCTGGGAGCACAGTAGACCAGCAGCACCCAGCCCTTCAGGAGTCTGGTGGGCTGTTTGGAAACCACAGCACAAAATGGGAAAGCTGGCTGTGGGAGGCTGGAGACAGGGCTGGGCTCCTGGCCTTCCTGCTAACAGGTTGTTACCCAGCAGAAAAGGCCGAGCTGCCTTCATGTGCTCAGGCCACACACGGCCACAGCAGCACTGTCACTGCAAGGTGAAGCGCTGCCTTGGCACACAACAGCTGCTTGGACAAAGGAGAGCCCATTAGCAAATTAATTTTTAACCTTGCATTTTGTCTGTTGTGGCAACTGAAGGACAAGAGTTCTTGGCAGACAGAGCTTTACTTGCATCTCTTCAGAAGGGAGCCAACCCCAGCCTGCTGAGGTCTGGGCAGCTGAGGGAGCTGTGCCTCCCTGGCAGAGGATCCCAATTACACACAGGGTCTGGGAGCAGATATGCACCCAGGGTGGGATGATGGCTTATTTAACTCCACCAGCACAGGCACAGCAGGAATGTTCCATCTTAACACCTTCAGCTCTCCAGAACATGGAGCTTTGAAGCACACACCCCTGTTGTGCAGACAGATGTCAGATGAGAAAGTCTGAGGGCATCAGCAAACCCCTTAAAGTCAGCAGAGACAGCCACAAACCACACTGCATCCCCCAGCAAGGGGCTGGAGAGCTGAGCACACCAGGGTACAGGGAGTTAACTGCAGCTTTCTCCCATTTCTGTGGTTCTCTAATACAATTAGATGCCACAGAGGCTTGGCTGGACTTCTGCCCATTAACCAATTACTCTGATTACGGCCTGTGAGGAGAAGACCAGCATCTCAATAGGGTTTTTCTTCTACCTCTGCAGCTTCACATAAGCCCAGAAGGCCCCCCCATGCAGGTGCACATACAGCTTTGTGCTGTATTGTCCAGCCTGGCCTGGCAAAGGCCACAAGCACCATGCCCCTTCCTTTACATCGGACAGCTTCCAGGCACACCCACAGCAACTCTTGTGGCAGGGAGAGCAGAGCAAGTCTGCTGTAACCTCTCTCACAGGAGGCTGATTCTGGTAAGCTGATGATCATGATTACAGATCTACACAGTATCTACGACAGTATCCTGGTACATTGGTCCAGGCAGTGACAACCTGATGCATTCATTGTATATGGACAGCAAGTTGGGAAACACTGGGAAGGATGGACAAGAAGGAAACATCCTGTCCTTCCCATCCTAAAATTGGATTAAATCCTATTTAAAAGACCTTTAACTCAAGAGGCCTGAAAAAACCAACCCATTTTGAGGTGGGGCAGCAGAGAGGGGCACAGAGCCCAGAGGGAGCCTGGTCCCACCGAAGGGTTCGCTTGAGCAATAAGGCTGCCCTCCTCCTTGTGCCCCAGCCCTTTGGCCAGGCAGCTGAGTGATAGCACAGTCCCCTCCCGGAGACGTGACCCTGGGAGGCCTCGGCACCCTTTGCCCGGTCCAGCGGCGGCACCCACCTCCGGCAGTCCTCCCGGTGCTGCGGGGGAGGCCGCCCGCCGGGGCGGGGGCACGGCCGGTGGGCAGAGCCGGAGCGGCCGCGGCTCCGCTCCCCGCGCGGGCACAGCTCCGCTGCTCCCTGCTCCTGGAGGCTGGAGCTCTGCCCTTGGAGGGGAGCAGGGAGTTGGACAGACAAACAAAGGCACAATCGTAGGAGGGGGAATTGGCTGGAAAACACAAAAGCTCTAAACATGCCAATCATGTCGAGGCTTCGGTGCTCATTTCAAAACAAAGACACTAATCTCCACTCTGGGAATTGTCCTGCGACTGGCAGGAGAAACCAGGGAGCTAATGAACAGCTACAAAGGAGTTTAACAAGCCTGCGACTGTCTTGGACTCCATTCAGCTCAGAGCTCGAAACAGCCACAAGCAGGAGGCAGACCGTTAACTCTGCCGTTACTGCCGCGCTCCGAGCCTGGTTCTATCCCATGGAAGTGGTCAGAACTGGACGGCAAAACACGCCCAGATCCATAGGGACTGATGCTCAGGCACAAAGGAGGGACCGAGCAGCCTTTAGAGGAGCACTATCAGCGCAGCCTGTGGGACACAGCTGGGGCAGGGACAACCGACTGCTACTGCTTCAACCCTGTCCCATAACACCCGCGGGGGAGCATGTGGGGCCCTTGTCACCAGCCTCTCCCATCAGTCCCGCTCCCTCCGATGAACCCCGATGAACCCGCGAGTGCCGCTCGCCCCACGTTATGTCCGTGCCCACCAGCACCTTCCCGGCTGGACCACCGGGTGCAGAAACAGTCTGGCAAAACGCTGGGTTCTCCGCGGACAGCGGGAGCCCCAGAGCCTGCGTCCACGGTCGGGATGCAGCTGCGGGAGCTCTTAGGCTGTAGCCGAAGGGAAACCCCGGTCCAGCGGGATCGTCCTCCGCGGGCAGCGGGAGAGGGGCGGCAGTCCCGGGATGGAGCATCACCTGCGGGAGCGCCACCGCCCTGGGGCGGGTCCGGCAGCCCCCGCCCAGCCGGATGCCCACGCTGGCAGCGGCGGGGAGAGAGCCCCGTCCCCAGCAGAGCCGCGGGAGCCCCTTACCTGCCAGGATGGCCTTGCCGGGGTGCGTGAGCTTGGCCTTGCCGGCGGGGGCGGCGGTGGCCAGGCTGCGGGGCGCGGCGGGGACGGGCATGGCCGCGCTGCTCCGCGGCTCCGGCTGCCCGGCGGCGGCGGCCGAGCCCTATTTCAGAGCCGCGCCCGCGAGGGGCGGCCCCGCTGGCGTCACATCCTCGCTGGGGCGGGTCGGGGGCGGCCCGTGGGGACCCGGGGAGCGGCTCTGCGGAGAGCGGCGAAGCGGGAGAGCGGCCGTGGAGCAGCATGACCCCGGCCGGCCTCCGGTGCTGCGGGAATGGCGGAGGCTGAGCCCGCTCCCAGGAATCCACAGGAAAAGCCTCCGCGTGGGCACGGAGAGGTGCCGGCCCGGCCGGAGGGATGGACAGCAGCCCCTCCTCTCCTGAGCAGCATCAGCACCTCCGGGCACGCCTAGGCCGGGACTAGCTCTGAACCGCTCCAGACCCTTCGGTCAGCGAGGATACACAGCAGTGCGCCCGTGCGCGGTCACGACGGTCCGAGGGGAGGGAAAGGGAGGGTTTGCTCATCTCAGGCCCTTGTCTTGAATCCTTTCTGTTTCAGTGAGGAACGGAGACCAGGAACTCCCGGGGTAGAGGAAGTGCATGTGAACGCCCAGTGCAGGCGGAAGAGAAACAAAAACATTCTCTAAGTAAAAGGCTACTGTGAGTGCAATGACACTCCGGGCTTAGCCAGACTTGGTTGGTGCTTTTGTTGGTGGGTTTGTTTGTTTGTTTTTTGTTCTGGTTTGGTTTTTGATTTTTTTTTTGGGGGGGTGGGTGTATTGGCTACTGCTCCTCAATAATTGGGCTGTGCAAGTTGCACCAAGATGTGTTTTTGCTTTATCTGCAGAGGAAAACTGTCCTGCTCTAGTTTATATCCAAAAGCTGTATTTGCAGGATGCAGGGAAAGAAACCAACACTGTTTTAATTTCCATCCAGGATTTCGCAGAAACCAGGGAACACTGGGGCTGTACTCCAGAACTGTGGTCTCCCTTACACCTGGAGCAGCCACATTACTCAAAAGAGTGAACATTTTGTGCAAGAAGTCACCCCCAGCTATGCATAAAACATACTCCTGTCCAGACTTGCTCTCTGTGTGCCTTGTGACGTGGTTTTTGCTTAATGAGACCCAGCAATCCGGCAGCTGCCAGCCCCATCCAAAAGCTCACTCTGCAGCTGCACAGCCCTGGCTTCGTGGCTGCACCACTGGCAGAAAAACCCTTTGGGAAACTGAAGCACCTTTATTCTGCCAGGGTTAAAAGCAAACATACTTGCATTGCAGAAGTCACCCCCAGGTGAGATCAGAACTGTATGTGGTTTCACAACAGAGCTAAAATAGGCACAGAGTGGTCTCATGCCAAGTCTAGGGCCCCCCCTCCTCTAACATAGGGAAGTAAAGGAGGGGGAGGAATTAACATGTGAAGGGAGGGAAGAAACAGTCATAGTCCCAGTCACAAATGCCGAGCAGCTACTCTGTTCAGGTTAGCATTATTAGAATGGTCAAGATAAGATAAACATGGCAAACAAATGCATTTGGATTTCTGATTAACCTCTACAGCTCCTCATACCTTTCCATCAAATTATCATGGCTTTTACATCTGCCTGCAGACACGTACACCCTGTGCTGTGAGGGCACGATTACCTTCACAACAAGCACTGGCTCTTACAGATTCCCTGGTCATCAAGGCCTGTGCACGACCTCATCCTGTCCAAGAAAATGTCACACCACATGCTTAATTCGCATCAGCCTCAATGGGATTCACAGCAGTGCTTACCTTGCTGAACAGGGAAAGGATTATTGATATTTAATCACATGCAGATTGCAAGCCATCTTCTGCAAGGACCTGACCTCCAAGAAGCTGCTAACACCTCTTGTCAGCAGAAAGTCTGAAGGAGAAACAGTGGAATGAGATAAACAATCCCTGAAATACCAGGGGTTGCAAGAGGATGTTTTAAATCCCATTACTTACGTGAAAGTAAATACTTGAGCAAGCTCACAGGGTCAAGAGCATCTCCTAAGAAATGCATGGTCAAAGCATAATTACTGTTATGGACATGACATCAAAACCACTATGTTACTGCTCTCGCTTCAGGAATTTTCATGGAAACAACCCTCTGACAATCTGAACTCATTTCCCTTGCTCATGGCTGGTGCTTGTTTCTGCTGGCATACAAAGACACAGGAATTATGAAATACATAGTCAGGTGCTACTGCAGCCTGTGTGCCTCATGGCACCTCTCCAGGTTCTAATAATTAGAATTGAAGAGAGCTACTGAAAATGAAAGGAACTTCCACAATTTATTTTTTCAAACATAAACAGCAATTGCAGACAGAGTTTTATGGATCCTTGGAAGCATGTACTTACATGACGACAGTTCCAACTTATTCCTCCCTTGCCCCTCCCTAAAATTATTACTTTTATTTAATTGGCACTAGACAGCACACCACAGTTTCAGAGACCATGAGCAGTCAGTATGAGGTTCATAACTTCCTATTACATATCCTGGGATCAGAGAACCTCTTCATTTCTCTGAATTAACATGCATTTTCACAATTGTTACAACTCATCAACTACTACAAACCTTTTCATGCATTATTAATCCCCAATCACTTGCGGTCTTATGATAAAATAAGAAAACTCATTTTCTCTCAGGTTGCCTATCAAGACCAAACAATTCCTTTATGCAAAATAGATCATGCACGTAACTGGCTTCAAGAAGTGAAAATACTACAGATTTGAGTCAACATTTCCCCAGCTTTGAAGTGTGTACAGCAGGAGCTACTGTGACTGTAAGAAAGAAGATGCTGTTCCAAACAATGAACACAATTCCCAGTTGAGCACACGTGCAGAAAGAGCTCCTGTTGCTGCTCAAGGTTATTCACTGAGATTACCAAGACTGAGCCTCTCATGAGCACCACAGAAGTCCCTGTTGTGCTCAGATCTGCGTGGGCCTGACTCATCTCAGGAGAGAGTGAAGCCCGTGTACCATGTACACAGTCCGTGTACCATTATCATTCTGCTACCTGGCCACGGTCGTGAATCCCTCACAGTACGATGTATTACCCAACAAAGCAACTCCAGTTGACAAACTCTATCACCAGTTGATGAGGCATTTCCCCACCCCCTAAGTGGAAAAAAAAAAAACACCTTACAAAAGGAGAGCAATTCAAAGATTTATTAAGCACCGTTTCCCACCCAAACTCACTCCTAGCTCCCCATCTGGATAACCAGTGCTTGGGGAATTTGTGCTCTGCATAATATTGGAGAACTTAGTGCTGTGGAAAACAACATACCAGAAGACTTTGTAATATCTTCCTTTCATAACCACTGGGGGGAAAGGAGAATGGAGATTTTTAGGCAAACAAATTTTATAATCTTGATTAAAAACACAGCAGACCAAAAAAAAAAAAAAATATCAATCTTGAGTCATTGAACCACACAGGAAATGCATGACTGAAGAAGCTCAGAACCTGACTCAGGATTTTTAAATTCTGACACATAAAAAACAGGACTTTACTGACTGTATTTCAAATTCATCTTAAAAGCTGTCAGCTTGGAAGAAAACAGATGGATGTTGTTGCCTTTTTGAGAGATTGCAAAGGCTCCAGACAAACTGAAATACATACCTATGGTAAGAATTTTGCAGTTGTTTATTGGTACAACATGAGTCAGAATCTGTCATTCTGTTTGGAAAGGTGCCCACAGAAAATGGACAGTATTGGAAAATGAAAAAGCTAGATTAGTGACAAACTCTCTGGAGGCTGGACACCCGCTGAAGTAGGAGATGGTGAACAATAATGACTCCAGATCCATTAAACTGGACTGGTGCACCGGCAGGTTGCTATAGCAAGGCTCATTCACTTGGCAAACCACAACCTAATTACACACGACTGTCACAGAGCACTCTGGTGTAGTCAGGCATTTTTCAGCCTTATGTCCTTATCTGGAAGCAAATGAGATTGAAGCAGTCTTGGGGTACTCTGTAAAGCAAAAAAGGAAATACAGTCGGGTTGGAACCAAGCGCAAAGCCAAACCATTACAGAAGAACAGAAGGGGCCCAGAAAGATTGCAAGAAGCTTTACAGATGAGAAATAACACTGTCATAAGGTAATACACACACTTGATTAACTGCTTGTTACGAGAACCTGGCACATCCAGTGCTACCTGTCCCAAGATTTACAAGAGTTCTCACCTCATTTTTTTTCTCAGCAGATTGAAAAACTGTCATGCTGATTCAGTCCCACTAGGAATTTCTCAGAGGCCAAGTCTTTGCCTGCCAATTAGGATATCACACATCTGAGTGTAAGCATTCATTACAAGCAGTTGACAGTCAGCTTTGCCAAAGTACTAAAGTTACTCACACTCATTTAAGTGGGCATCTGACAAGGTTTGTTTGTCAGCTTTAGTTTTTAAAAAACAAGGAAATTTGTTAGGCATCTGAATAACTGCTGCTAGATTTGCTAGGGGGAAAAAAAAAATTGTTCCTTGTTTCCCACAGCCCAATTAAGGATCCATGTTGTGCCCTAAGTGCCAGCACTCAGCCCTGCAGGTGCTAAAAGACTATTAAATCAGAATTAGGTTTTTGACCCTACAGTTACTGTCTTTACTGTATCATGCCTATTATTTGCACAAACTTCAACAGACTTCATCTGCCTAGAATCTATTTTTTAAGGAGCGAAGTTACTTCAGATCATTTCTTTCTGCTACGCTACCATTTAATTATAGAGTCCTAAAAAGGGGGGAAGGGAAATGGAAGTCTCATAAAATACCAGTTCTTATTTCATGTAAGACACCATTACATGAAATACGAAACAGGACTTACCCCAGCGATGCATTCCTCCTGAATTCCCCTTGTGAATTGCTTGTCTTCTCTGATGCCAGATCTGTATGTGCCCAAAGTCTGACAGACCAGGGAAGATTCCCCATAGGTCTGATAAATAGCAAGAGCCATTACACAGAAGGAGATCCATACTCTGTTTCTCACAGAAAACCATGAGGCAGTAAAAGCCCATGTGTAGTCTCAAGCAGATTACCCTCTGACATAAGCCTGGAAGTTGGTCTCCAAATGCTGCACATTGCAGCAGGTTCTCCATGAGCAGATCATTATACAGGACAGCACCAGCCCTGTATCCCTGCGGTGGGAATTAGCAAGAAGCTTAGTTTTAAAGCAGATTCTCTGCAAAACAATCTTATCCAAGTTTTCAAAAACTTGGACATTACAAATTCATGAAATGAAGTAAATTTTTCACCTGAAAGAGGGGTTATTATTTCCTACTGTGAATGACTTCAGTTTCAGAGAAGCAGTGAAGTACCTTGGTGTACAAGAGTTTGTTCCACATTTTAGGTACACTTGCACTGTATTGGCAGGGAGTCTGTTTTGAATGCATGTTAGAATGCAAGATCACGTAATTTATAAAAGCCATTTTACTCAGCAAGAGCTTAAATACCAGGAGAGCAACTAAAGCAAGACTGCTGATCAGAGCTGGCAGCTTTGCTTTCCTTGAGAGCTCAGTCACTCCTGTAATTAGATTTCTAGACTGAGGCTATTAAGGATCCCCAGGCTACCTTCAATTCTCTACAGTCAGGAGCTGTTCCAGTATTTGATCTAGCACTTCACTGTGTTTCACCACCAGCTTGCACTTACTGCTATAAAGTCAGAGCCCATTTTTAAGTTGCCAGGATGTAAAGTCCTACAGTCATGCTAATCCTAGAGCTGGTCTTCAGTTCCAGCTGACTTATCCCAATTTATTTCAACTAACAAGGAACTGGTTGCAAAATAGAAGTACCATTTTCCTGGAAAATGACAAGCTACCTGGCTAATTCCTGCAATGAGTAAGTCTGGACAGAGTGGAGGTTTACCTGAAATCATTAGCTGCTCAGCATTTCAAGCTGAGCTATGAGTGCTGATCTGTACAAAGTTGAGGTTAGTATGTTACAGCAACACCTGGGCATTCTGGCATCCATCAGGAAGGAGGAACTGCATCCTTTTGCCATGGCTGTCAGTGTGGTGACCAAGAAGAAAACACACTCATTAGAACTGTGCCAAAGCACAGTCTGCTGTTACTGATTCCACAACCCTGACAATCTCCACGGGTTTGCATTTAAAGATGTTTTGCCCTGTTCCAAGTGGGACTCAGTATAAAAGTGTGCAGCTTACCAAAAGCACTACTATACTGATGTACCTCAGCAGAGAAGACTCTCTCTCATTGCAGCACCTCCCTCCACACAAGACTGAAGCTCTCCCAGCCCAGTGAATGAAAGCACAAGAACATGTGACTGCCTCCTGCAGCACACCCTCGCCATGTGACAGCATGTGCTGATGTGTCTGGTGAAGAGACCACAATTCCCTTTAAGTTATTTACTGGGCCTTCCCTGTAACGTGCCTTGGCACAAGTCTCCCTTTTCCTGCCTGGCATCCTCAGTTGTCAGATTAAGAAACCTGATGCTATGAGTGGTAGTGTATTACTACCAGCCAGTCCCCACACCCAAGATAGTAAGACTAGAACCACACGGTGGATACTGCAGTTTTACATTTATAATTGGACTTTTATAATATTCAAGATTAGCACAAGATTCATAACCATAAATTATACATTGTTATCTAAGTACATAAAACGTTAATGATACATGTATTTGAAGTGGCACAAAGTAATAATACATCCCTGTTGGCATTCTCAAAGGAAGAGGTGGGTGATGGACACGCTGTTGATGCTACTGCAGCATAGCAGAACTGAGTCAGTGCACCCTGGTCACGCAGGTGGTGCTGACTGTGCCCACCAGACAGGGTCAGAACACGGTGTGGCAGGAAGCCAATGCCAGAATCAGTTAAAGGTGCAAATAAAAAGTCAGGATTATGGCCCTCCCTACTGCCTCCATACGGTAGCAGTGTGTGCCCCTCCCCAACCCTGACGCTGTGCTCTTGCATCTCCAGTGCTTTGGCAGCCCATGCACACTCCTATGTTCTCTTGCCACACACAGCTGAGGTTTGTTTTAGTACCATTTAACGTCAATAAGTAACATGCTCTCTTCTTGTTAAACAAAAAGGATCTGGGAAGTGTTTGCTCTCTGGCATGAGAAGATTTATTTTCTTCAAGTCTCAGATCTACTCCAGAAAACAGAGAACAGACCCCAACAGTATTGAACCCCAACAGCATTGAACTCCAACAGCATTATTGTCCAGAAAAGGAAACCTTCCCAATATTCCTCTAAACATTCAGAGCACAAATATTAGAAAAGCCCATTTTCTTTTGCACATAAGAATGCAAATAAAATGGGGTGGTCAGATATACAAGCTTTCAACAATTCATTATTAGAGATGTTTCACTGAATTGTTAACAACCCTGCTACTTCAGTAGCTTCAGCTAAAGCTTTAACAACTTGGTGCCAGGCAATTTCCCAGCTGCCTTCAATGGGCTTTTCAAAAGAAAGAAAATTATGCTCTCTTCCCCCTGGCCTCAAGTAGTTATTGCTATATGAGTTAGTGAAATAGTGCCTTAACTTCAGACAAGAGTCTCACAATGTCATTAACAAAAGCTGCCTTTCAGAGGTTGAAATGTAACCGGACAATAATCAATAAATAACAGTAACAGGCATCCTGCTGAAGTCCCCTCACTGAGCTGGGCAGCAAGTGTGTTCAGCCAACAGAAGGTCATCTGTGCCTTGTACACTTCTTGGAGAAGTTAAAAAGGGACGGGAAGGAAGAGAACAGAGACAGTGAAGGTCTGTCAGAGAGCTAGTTACATATTGAAACCATAAACAGGCGGCTGGGTGAATCCTGGTGCTGTGTATCCATATGGGAAGTTTGCCTGGGGAGGTACTGCACTGGGGCCTGCTGTTAACATCAACTGCTGGCCTAGAAAAGCATGAGACAAAAAGAAAGTTAGTTTAAGATCCCAAGCTTCCCTAATGCTAGCTGTACTGTGTGATAGGACTATTAGGATTTAGCTAAAAATCAGCCCCTGTGCAAGCACACACCAGCAAGTCACACTACTCCCCCAAGATGTGCCATGGAGTGGGCACCCATGCATCTGCTCTTGCTACAGGAAGCTACAAAGAGCAAGGCAGGACTCAGAGGGAAGATGAATATCAATTGATCTTGAGGTCATAATAAACATGGCTTGTTTTGAAAAGACCATACTGAAAGCCAAACTGGTATTATTGAACCCATGCATGGTCAGATCTAAAGAATAAAGCAATTCAAGCAAATAGTTAGAGGTCTGTTAGGTCTCACAGTCTGGAGGGTGCTGCAAAAGGTCTGAACACACCTTGACAGATTTGTTTTCAACACTAAGACCATACATGCCTCATGCATCTGTTAAATTCAGGTTAACATTTATATCAAGACAGTGAACCAGTCACATCCTTCCCTTACCAGCCACTTCTAGGTGCTTGAATGCCTCTTCAGGAGGGCTTCTAAAATAGCATCACACTTGAAGACAGCCATGGTGTTTTGGCTGCACATGTCTTAAAATGTGTGAGCTAGAAAACCAGTCTGCCTTTCTACTTGGAAGAGCAGAAAGCAGACACATTCCTCAGACAAGAATA
Source organism: Cyanoderma ruficeps (assembly GCA_008694505.1). NCBI lineage: Eukaryota > Metazoa > Chordata > Aves > Passeriformes > Timaliidae > Cyanoderma > Cyanoderma ruficeps. The sequence goes on along the minus strand of VZDJ01000174.1, from coordinate 8,380,386 downwards.
AGAAGGAATTTTCACGCTCTGTAAGTTATTCCTGGGGTTGGCAACACCCTGGTATCCCCTGTCCTATTACCATACTGAAACATGATTCCTAAAGTAGAGATCTGAGCCATGTAAGAGGAGCAATACTTTAATCTGAGGAGTAGAAGTACTGTAAGAGTGAGATGTCACTTCAACAACTTACACAGTTCATTGAGCAGAGACAACCATTTCAATTGCTATCTAGTTGAAACCAATTTTCTTGGATCCAAAGTGATCATATAAGCTGCCTCCACAAAGAGTAACAACAGGTAATCAATTAAAACCTACCAAATACTATTGGAGTGGGTTCAGTTACTTGTTCCTCTTCTTTTCTTAGGCTTTCAGAAGCATCAAGTTTATCCACCTACATTGAAGTGAACAGGAGATTTATGAAGGCCTTGTCTAGGAATTGCACCATTGTGTGAAGCTTTTCATGCCTGGCACTTCAGCTATCAAGTGCTCCTTTTTAGTCTAAGTTGAAGACTACTGAAGTCTACCTATTCCCAGCAAGCTTTGTTGTAAAACTGACTTCCCAATTCTTTTAGGTGTATTGCAATAAACAGCAGCTCTCAAATGCAGATGAGGTACTCATTACCTTCAAAGGAAGCATTTTTTGGAGTCCTAGTCACTGCTAACTATGACCTACAACTCAAACCCAACAGAGCTACCATCATCTCGAATGGGTCTAACCTACATTTACATATTAACCTGCAATTCCTCTCTCCTTCAGTGACACCTCACAGATATTTGCAAATATTCCAGGCCCATGAAGTTTGATCTCATCTAGGACTACAGCTTAACCTGGCTGCAAGGTACTGGTTTAACCATATTGGTATTCACAGAGACTTCTTCTAGGGGAAACTCTAGAACCACCATGGGAAGTGGTCTGGTAGTATCAGCTTTATACAGATCTCAGTGCTGTGCCACATAAAGCTCTGTTAATGCTAAACAAATTTGTGTAAATGCTACATTAATGCAGGAGCCCTAAACACAACTTTGACTGTGGGTGTGGAGAGCAATCTGAAGAGCAACAGTACTTTCCTTCTCAGGTTTAACAAGTTTTATCTTCCAGAAGAGAACCAGAGACTGAAGACTACAAGGCATAAAAATCACACAGCTTCAAATCCAGGTAGTACAGGCAGTACTAACATCCTGGGCAAACCAGCATTTAGCCCTATGTTGTATTTCAGCTGTTCCTCATCCTCCTTTCCCACTGCAAGAATCACATCTGGTCTCAGAACTGCTTCAAGAGGGGTCTCTGTTACACTTTAGAGATGCTACCCAGATATGGTGTTTAACAGTTTTCTCAACATTTTGAAGTTTGCAACTCAAACTGACAACTTGAGTGGCAGAAGTCTTTTACTGGTTCATTTACAGCTGTCAGCCTAAGCTTTCCAGCATAACAATAAACGTTGGTGTTAAAAACGCTACCCAAACGCCTATGGATCAAAGCAACCGACAGCTACCCATTCCAGCTCCCTGTCCTGCTCTGTTTGTGCCCGCACGGAGCTCCCCGGGATTTGCCTTTCCCGGGCGCTGTCCCACCGCGGCTCTGGCCAGCAGCGCAGTGCTGCCCTCAGCTGGCGAACAGCAGGAAGGCCGAGAGCAGCCACCGCCCACGAGGGATGAGCGGCTCCGGGAAAGCCAGATCACATCTGCTCTGCGGCCTAAAACTGGTTGAAAAGGTTTCCAGGTGGGCGTCATCATACTCTGTGTGCCCGACCCCTTCTGGGACAGAGGATATTCTGTGCTTTAACATTTTTTTATGCAGAAAAGACAGGTAAGTTCTGGAAGATGTACACACCCCACTGAAACTAATCTATTCTTTTGTGGTTTTGAAGTTAGTTACATGACAATTTTAGACATACCACATTTATAAAGCCCATTCTCCAATTCCATGTTTTGCAGTTAATTCGACAGACTAAATTAGTTTCACTGTAAACCACTTTCACCATGCAGATTTTTCTTTTGGCAAGTTATCCCATATTTAGTACACATGATGACTTGTAAATCCAACCAGCAGTTTAAAAAAAAAATTATTTTAGACCTAAACCTCACATGTAAGAATTCAGGTAAACTTGTGTGGCAAGTTTCTCCTGAGTGAAATATGAGGAGTAGGAGATGTTTAAGATCTGTGAAAGCACCTTCATCACACCAGCAGGCAAGAAGTTCACAGAAGCTTCATGGCACTATTCAAACTCACCATCATGCCTGAATTATTGCACACTTTGGTAATTTACAGTGTAAAATGCAATTTGCCCTTGGAACACATCCTGTTACATGGCAATTGCTTTTCTTTATGAATAGCATCCTCCATGCCATAAAATATCTAATACAGTGAAAAGGAGCTTGAAGTAAAGCCCTCCTCAAGCACTTGGTTTTGTTTCCCATGAAAAGGAGAAGAGTCTGGTTGGATTTTCAAGTTGCTTGTGAATAGTTATCCTTTTAGCATTAGAAAGTGAACAGGAAATGAGTTAGAGCTAGATTACACTGTTCTTCTGGCAGAAGCTACAGCTAGATTCCTGTAAAAGAAACCTAGGATATTGAGGGACACAAATGAACACAGAGTTAGAAATCAGAGTGTCACCTTATAGAACAGTCCATCAACCTGCAAGAAAATTCAGAGGGGAATACTTAACATGATTTATTCAAAGCAACCTGAAGCAGTCACTTTTACATTGCTCATTTTAATGAAGTTCTTTATTGTGATGTCTGATGCAATCCCACAGCCTTCCAAGGCAGAATCTTAGCTTGGTATCTTAGAGCTGTTTGAGACAAGCATTTCAGGACCACACATAATCAGAATCTCTCTTTCCTCAGTTAAGAACCAGCTCTTGGTATCAGTATTGTACAACCAGATTATGCATCTAAAGTTCTGTTTTCCATTTAAAAAAACCAAACACCTTCAGCAGTCTACTCCTATGGCTGATATAGGAAAAATGTGCACTATTAGTTACTCAAAAGCCCTATGCTCTTTTTACTCTAGGAAATAAGGGGTCTTTATTTACACAAAGATAAAAGTGATATATGTGTTGTCCTCACCAAGTTTTCAGTTCATCAGCTATGGTGCTGCTGTGAGAAGCACAGTTGCTTATGTCTACTGCTAAAAGCAGAAGTTTAACTAGACCTCTTCAAGAGCCAAGGCATCTATTTATAAACTTTGCTAGCTAGCCTGGAGTGATGAAACCTACAGAACTTCAAGAAGACTTCCTCTATGAGGAATGGCAATATTCCAAATATATGCAAAGAGCTCTGGTTTACATACAGCTAATCATACAGCAGACTGAAGTCTTAGCTTTTTAGCCTATGCAATACTCACTTTGGTAAGGTATTCTCTCATCACTTGGATGAAATAAGGCATTGCAAAGTCCATGATGTTATGTCTCCATGCCAACTCAAGGACTACATCTGGGTGCAGCAAGTCATAGCATGTGAAAAGGCAGGCTGCAAAGCACTCCTGCTTGCCTTCTTCCAAGAACCACTGGAGCAGCTTCTCAGCCAGCTCTGCATCTTTGGACTCTGCAGCATACTGCATAGCATCCTACACAAGAGAAAAACAACATCTTACGTCCATGTTATTGCTAGCTAGATAAGCCAAGTACTTGACATACCATGAAGTTAGTCTTTAACACCACCAGGTGTGGTCTGTAGGAGGCAAGATACCACACACAACAACTCTGGGGCAAGCCAGATACTTTATTAACATCATCCAACAGGTTTCCTACAGACTATTGCACAAACTGGCTTGTAAGAACTCACTACAATCTTGAAGAACATACCAGCATAATTGCATTTCATCTGTACCTTTACAAGAGCCTGTGACTTGAGTTCTATGAGAATGTTCCATACTGATACATGTACAGATGCCACTGATTGACAGAGACAGATCCCCAGACACAGGACAACGTTATGAAACTAAATTTAAGGCCTACATTTAAAATTGCAACCACTTCTGCTTTCAGTCTTTTCTTCAAGTGAAGGACTCCTAATTAAAACTCCAGGTTTGAAACTAACCAACATTGATTATCCAGGATATTCATGCAGTGTCATTAACTCACCTTATACAGACGGTCTTTCTTGCACAGCTCCACGCTCTGTTTCCAGCGGTTGTTACCCTTGTACAGGTACGCTGCAATACGCCTAAACTCAATTAGTTCATGCTTTTCCAGACGCTGAGCCAACGTTATGTTATCAAAGTTGTCATAGGCATCAATGGAAGCTCTCAAACCCTGTTTGGGAGAGAGTTGTTACACACGCTTCCAGATGGCAGCAGGTGAGGAGTAGAGAAGCAGCTAAGCACAGTGCAAAAGGTGTTTCAGTTCTGCCCCCGGATGTTGATACTATGGCTACACCTTATTTACCTAAGTGTTTCATGCACCTCTCCAAAGGACATTTTCTAACAAAGCAAGATGTTACCTTGGTCATACTGGCTCCAGACAGAAGAGCTAGTTACCATCAAAAGACAAAGCATGTCTTCAAATAGCAGCCAATGGGGACAGAAGTAAATTTATTTACAGAAGTGCTGCCCACTGAGTACACACCTGATACTGACCTTCGTGAGGTCTGTTCTGAGAAAAACATCTGTGGCACCTGCTTTTTTGCAAATCATTGATGTCTCAAGACTGCTGCCTGCTAAGGGCCTGACTGCACGCCCTCTCTCTGTTGCATTGGAGAAATGTTATCTTCTACTCAAGGACATTACTGTGTCAGCAGCTTTTTTGACAGAGGATCATCCTTCAGGCTTAGCAATCTGTTTTTTGGGGCTCACCTGGAAATCTTCCTCTTCTGTTAAAAGGTTATTTAGAGCTTCATTAACTCCTTTGTTGTTGTGGTTCTGGACTGAACGCAGATAAGGCTTTACTAGAAGTAGCTGATTAACCTGGAAAGATGATGTTTTCAATACAAGATTAAGTATAGCAATCCTGACACTGCATTCTCCTGAAACAGGTTCCCATTTGTTAAGAGTTCGTGCTTATTGTTAAAACCCTTCCAAAAAGGTATCTTGTACTGCCAGGAGTGAAATAAAACAGTCTCCAAGGCCAGTTACACAACTCTTCCTGCATTTCCCATATCAAGCCAGGACTGGGCTGCTTCTTGGTCCTTTATACTGGAGGCAAAGCTACTCAACAGATGTTGACTCTGTTTTCCAGCCAGAGCCTGGAGTATCTTAACTTGAGCAATAGGACTTTTGTTGACCTATGCTCTCCCAAACTCACCTTTGAGAAAAAATTGACTGTCCTGGTGTGATCCAGTCGTGGAGATAATACAAGCAGGAGATCATTGATCAGCAGAGGTTTGTAGTCTAAGTAGAACTGCAAGGCTTTGTAGTACAGCTCCACATTGGCCACCTGCACAATCAGACACCAGTTAGTACTTCAAACAGAAGTAAGCTTAAGGTGCTTAGTTCAGACCACTTAACTCAGGACAAAGTTTATGTGACTCCTACTAAACAACAGCTTCAGTTTCCTTCTAGAGGTCACAAGTTTTACACTTATGCAGAATTCTTATTCAATCCTCTGACTGCTTCTTGTACCATCTGCTTCTAGACAGTGAAATCACAGGCTACCAGGCCATTACAAACCAACTCTAATCCATCCACTGAAGAGGTCCTGGCACAGACAGCCCACTACAGTTAATACAACCAACTTCTTGACTTCTGAAGCCAGTGAAGACTGTAGCCTTAAAAAGTCTTTAGATTGTTTCCTTGAAACCCCCAAGAGCAGTAGGAGTGTACTCAGTCTTAAATCCTACTTAGACTATCTCTCAATTCACTATTCTCTGCTGTACTCATGGGACTGCCCACTCCATTTCTCACACTGAAACAGCTGGAAACATATGCAGAAATCTTTCAAGAACAGTTACAACCTCAGACTAAAACAGCAGTCAGCTCAAAGGTGTTAAGGAGGTTAGGCCTCCTGCTTGTGACCTATGATCCTGCACAGCCTCTGAAAAAATTCTGTGCTAGCTGCTGCCACTCAACAGATTGTGCTGCACAGCAGAAAATAGCGTAAGATCAGATTAATTCTTTGTGTTAAACTGACTGGAAGTTGTTTTAAGTACAGCAGAAAAACTGAGTAGTAGCTTAAGCAAACTGTTTTCTAAACAGCAATTCTGTTCTGCATTTCTGCCTCTGTCCTGAACGAAGCGTTCAGCACTTTGCTTCAGGTACCAAGTTACTTACCTTGGCAATTATGTCTTTAAACTGGCCTTCTTTCCAGGCATCAGTGGGATGATTCATCATAGTAATTATTGCATTGTCATACTCCTCGTACTTGTCGTAGAGGAATACAAGTTCTGCCCAGAGATGAGCCTGTTCTGCAGCTCTGAGCACCTAATAAAACAAACAAAAAAATGCACCAGGTTTGATTCGCTGGCAGCTTCCCACCTTCACTTGCAGCTACTTTACTGCATACCTTTGGAATATTAACTCTAGACCAGAAAAGCTCCAGATGTTCCCTCATTTTCTGAGGCTTGAATTTGGAGTATAAGATGGCAAGTTCAGTAAACATTCCCATGTGAGCACGCTCTAGGCCCAAAGCAGCTTCCAAAAGGGCAATCAGTTCTTCAAAGTAGCCACGATCCTGGATATTAGGAAAATAAGGATTAATAAAGCTTGCTAAAATACATATTTACTTAAATACAACAGGCTTTGGTTTTCTCACCATTGAAAGTGCTTAGATTTTTGATTCCAACGAGGTGAGAGAATTATAAAAGGCGGCACAATAGAAACTATTACCTCTCCATTTACTACAGAAAAAATGCACATCTCCACTAAGAAATGAAGGTAGAAGAAAAACGAATTTAAATATTAGCCCTCAGGGTATCTTTTTTTTTTTCTTCTGTGACCACTTTATTAGCAGATACAAGTATGTAAGTACAAGTCTTCTAGAATATTAGAAGTTACCTGATAGTAACTGATCAGCTCCTCAAGTTCATCAGCATGGATGACTATGTGTAAGCCACAGATCTGTGCCAAGCGGAATTCTTTTCCATCCACACAGGCAAAGCAGACCTGTCATGACAGTCAACAAACAGTTAACAGGACAAAGCTTTACCAAATTTGAGGTTACTAACAGTTCCAAATAGGTATTTCCATCATACTTGTTCTAGAATTAAAATCTACTAAATCCCACAAGTTTAAGTTACCTCCTTCCAAGTTCTTGTGCTATTGGCTTTGCGGCCACTGTCCACTGCAGCCTGATACTCCCCAAGGTGCACCAAGGTAGAAGCCAGACGAGCAAAGTTGGATACGTTGTTATAGAGAAGTTTTGCTGCTTCATACATCCCCTCTTCGTAACAGCGATCACCAACCTGAACGAGGAGTCCAAGGTAAACAAGGGTAGCAGCAAGAATGAGGGGTCAGCTAAGCAGCAAGTCACACTTGGAAACTGGATCAAGACATACCTGTTGTATATGGGCATTATTAGGGCCACTAATAAACTCCTCCAGTTCTGACAGACGATTAGTTTTTGCCAAAGCAAAAATAAGTTCTGTCTCTACATAAGACTCTCTAGCCTTCTTCCTGGCCATCTGTAAGAACTTGACTAGGTCCTCCCAATTATCTGGAAGAGAGCAGAGATACATAAGGTCCTGTGTTTAGTCATTCTGTATTGTTTACCTTGCCCACCTTAGGGACAGTTTTCACTAGCAGGCTCAAGGCTCTCCTCTACCACAGCAGTAAGCCATTTGCACTCGAGTTATGGAATTCCCTGTCAACACCAAGTCACCTTCAGGTAGGACTGGACTTTTTGCTACTGTTCTGCAATCCAATTGGCAAGCAATTCTGCCACATAAAGCTAAATAAATACATTATACTTAGTGATATTTTAGATAACAGTCCAGATTATCTCCACAAAGAGGTCTGTGTTTGTTGCAAAACAGACAACATTGTTGACCAGAATCTCCCTTAACATTGACTCATCCATTCCACGTACTAACTGTTCCCATTTCCTTTGAAACAGAATTTGTAAGTCTCAAGAGACCCTGTTGCTCAGTGTAAATGCAATGACCTAGCTCATATCCAAGCCATCTGAAGTTGAAGATGCTTTGCCTTACCATTTCTATTAGCTGCCTGAACGACTTCCATGTAGGCAGATGGATCATCTGCCTTTATATAGGAATCAATGGCTTCCTTCACCAAGTCCTTCTGGAGCTGTGCTCTGGCCAGCTGGCTCCACACTGCTGGTTCATTACACCTCTCTGCAAATTCATAAGCACGGTCTAAGTTCCCAATGTGCTCAATCAGCACCTGTTTGAAATTGAAGCTCCAAGTTAAAATTGCAGTTTTGTAATGCTGTCCCTTCTAGCAGAACTCTTTCTTCAAGTGTATACACTGCTCTGTGTAAGCAATATGAAGCTAACTGCTCTTAGAACAGCAATTTCTGTCCAGAGAAGCATTCTACACCATCATGCAGGAACCACACCTCACCTGAATTGCTGAAGTATTGACATCGAATTTTCTGAATATAGCAAAGGCTTCCTCATATAGCTCATTACTGATGGCAATGTTTGCAATATCTGGGGCATCATAGTTATCCAGCCGATTGATATATTCCATCACTCGGGTGCGGTCAGCCTTAATGGCAGTCAGGATCAGCAGATTCTGGAGATTCCTTTGGTTAACAGAAGGCATAGGCTATAAGCAGTGCACAGCAACACCTGCTTAAGTGACATGGATTGTACATGTGAAAAAATAAACCCACTTATTGTCACTAGAAACAACATTTCATCCCCAGATTGAGAACCACTGACATTTGCCTTCAAAAAGAAACTGTTTACCAGTATTAGTGTTCTGTGTTCTCAACACATCACTGCAAATTGCAGAGTATGAACTAGCTCTGTTCTTCAAGCACAAAGCACTCTAAATTCCAGCTTTTCACCTTACTATAAACACTGAAGAGTGCTTAGGTCTCGCAACCAAGAGGCCCACAAAAACCTGGATCATTCACAACCCAGACAAAGGCACTGAATAGGCTAAACTTGAGGACAAAGCCCTCCTCTTACCTGTGTTCACTGAATACAGAATTATCCAAGACAATTTTTTCCAATAACTCAATCAGTTCATTTGGCAGATCAGCAGTCATAAAAGCTTTCACAGTTACAGAAACTTCCTCTGGATCCTGCGTCTCTGACAAAGCCGTTTGGACAACCTAGATTCAAAGGCAGGAAACTATGAAGTGTTTTCCCCAAATTCAATATTTGTCCATTTGCCAAGTTATTTGTCCAATGAACTACAAATTAAAGCTTCATAATTTTAAGAGTATTTTGATAAAGACAGCAAGAAACAACTATTAGCTGTATTTTACAGAGAAGTAAAGTCACATCTTACATCTGTGTGGGAAACAAATTCACTAGAGGAGGTCACTGTTCAGGACAAAAAAACCCAAACTTACTGGCAGCTAAATCCTCTGACCATGAAGGTCAAAATTAATACCTGCCACTCCAATTCTTAAAAACTTCTATATGATGAGATGGGACTTTGAGGGACCTTGAGGGGGAAGAATGCTACTTTAATGCTCCATAATGTTTCTGACACATCCTGAGGTCTCCACACACTGGAAGTTCAGCCTTTTTGCTGTACCTGGTCAATAAGCTGCCGCCTGAATGGGTTGTTTTCTTCCAGTACATTTGCCCAGAGCTCAGGGTCCTTCCTGCGCACCAGATAGCGAGCCTCGCTCTTGAACAGGGAGTTCTCATTGCACACCTGAGGGAGAAGTTACAATTATTGGCATCATTGTTAAGGGTCAGTACCACAAGACAGGTTTAGCTAGCTGTGAACCAGACAGTCTGGAAGACTGACTAGAACTAATTTCTGACCAATGCTGAATGCCACAGACAAGTTCTTACCCAACCTCTGATCTGGAAGGCTCATGGAGAAGGTCTGCAGCAAGATTTCTATAGCTTCTCTTGGTTTTGCCCAACACACAAACATTGTGACTGTGGCTTCACAGTAACTATTTGCTTCTGGTTGAAGTGAAGACCTGCAGAAGCCTGAAGAATTTAAGTTTTAAATCTAGAAAAGGGAGCCACTTGTCTAGGCAGTGCTAAGTAGTGAATGGAATGGTGCAGGTGTTTAAAGCTACAAGTAGGTTACGTATTTGGTGTCATTAGCTTTACACACATTTACGAGTGTTCAGAATAGCAAGTGGCTTGGATTGTCTTGTTAAGGTGTTAAGGGTACAGAATAAATGTGAAATTCCTTATAGAAGTGTGCCATGGGAGAGTTACAAGTCATGATCCTATTCATACCACTAGCTTCAACTTCCAGCTAGAAGAGTAGAATCCTGAAGTCCTCTTATAGTAACAGCTCACATTGTTAGTACCTAAATAAGCCCGTGGAATCTCAATTACTCTGCTGTAAGCAAATCAGTACCAGCACAGTTTTGCTTTATGCTTTACATTTATCAGTTGCAGGAGCTGACCCTTCTTCTAGGAGACAACAATGTCTCAAGAATAATTCTTACAGGAAGATCTTTTCTCCATAAACAGAAATACCTTCTCAGAATATCAGTTCTGGGAAGAAACTGGTACAGACTTTAATGGATAACTAGAATGGTAAAGTTTATCCCAGCAGCCTCCTAGCAAACAACTCAAAGCCACCTTCATATCCTGAAATAAAGGAGACAAATGTAGCCAGCCCTTTTTAACAGCTACAGAACTATTACTTAAAAATTAGCCACTTCAGGCTGTAGAGTCATCCACTTTCAGTAGCAAGCCTGGATTATACTACCACTCTAATGCTCACCGCTGAGGTTCTCTGCATATAACAGTATGCAAGTGCAGGTAGGAGGAGAATGTTCTTCTCAGCAGCCACAAGCACTGCTGGCTTCATCTGACATTAACCTCTGATGTTCACATTGAGACCAGAAAGTGTTTGAGAACCCTGAGAATTTCACTTGCCCTTGAAATTCTGAGGGATGGTCTAATAAGAACAAGCTTAAAGATAGGAGAGGAATGCCACTGGAGTAAGTCCTTGTAGTTAGACTGCCAATATTTATTTTCCTCATTTCTGGTTAAGTACTGGAGCAAGTCAATCACAACAAAGGCAAACTACAAGCCCTGTTTTAGTTTCAGGGAAACTTTTCTTTCACTGTAGGGTCAGGCTAGAGGACAGCGTGTTCCTCCTGTTGAGTCTCCAAGGCTCAAAAAAAATCAAGTTAACAAAGCTTTAATGGTAGGCATATTCATTACCTGGGTCTAATAAACAAAAGAATTTCAAGCAGAATCAGTGGATGAAAGACATGGATGGTACTTCAAAGTTCCAGTTATACAATTCCAGTTTGGACATATAGCACAAGTTCTTCTCATCAGCATAAAAATTACTGTCTCCACACAGAAGAATCCCACCAGCCTCAACTCCTGAGTGAGACTGCAAGACAGGATTCTGCTTCCACTTCAGGCAACAAATAGTTCTTTTAAGCATGTTTATAAATGCAGTTTTGCTAACCTTTATGAGCTCCAGATCACACTGCCCCCTCTCATAAGCAACGCAGGCCAGATGAGGGTCCCTCTTTTCACAATATTTGCCAACTACACGGCTGTCATAGTAAGGATTCTCACGAAGGAAGCGCTCTGGATTATTATTACTGTCAATGTAGATTTTGGCCAAAGCATTATGAGTCGCAGGTTCTTCACAGCCTTCATGAATCCTTGATTCAAGCCATGGCAACAGCAACTTAAGCCTTTGAAGAAGCAAATATTTTAGGTTTATAAGTCAGTCTGAGGTATGTTTGACAGCTATCACTCAGGCCTTCCCTTCAAGCAAGTCTGCTGGTCAAACTTAAAAGCAAACACAGACCAGGCTGTTATTTTCTAATGAGTCTTAAATAAGCGGAAACCAGATGTGCGGTTTGACATCCGGGAACGTTGCAGATAACCCTAGTCTTACAATCTCTCAAGTCCTGTTGTATTAGCTGGCAGTTCATGCTTAAAGCCATTTGTTCATTTAACAGGTAGTTAGAAACTAATTACAGAAGCTGCTGTGTGCCTGCAGCTAGACTGTCAAGACAGTTTGATCCAAATTTACTCCAAAGGCACATCCCTTGGCTGATTGTATGGGAGTGTTCAAAAGCTATGTTATACATCATGCAGTGCTGTCAGGCATTCCTACACAACCCAAACAATCAAAAGACCAGCCAGCAAATTTGAACTACTTTTCTATAAAGAAACACAAAACAATATTAGTACTTCTTCATTTAACAAAAGGGCATGCAGTTCAATTTGTGTATAGCAGAGTCAGGGAAGCCCAACACCAGTGCCTACAGATGCATTTTCATTACCTATTTCTCTTTTCCACTTCAGCCACCAGCTCATCTGTGGAGAACTGCCCTCTCACCACCATGATTAAGTTCTTGATGACATCTTCAGAACAATCTACATCAAGAAGCCCTCCAACCACTGCTGGTATACGGCTAGGATTCACCTAGAATAAGCCACCATCATTAAAATTAGTTACTAGCATTACTAATAATGCACCCTCAGTCTTCCACATGGGAAAGTTCTAGTTAACAGTTTCAATTGTGCTTCAGAGCAGAGCACTTTGATTAACTAACATTTGTATATACATTCCAGGAATAATGTTTTTGTGATCGACAAATGGCCTAATGAAGAGCCTCTCCACTAGGAGAGTGAGCAAAAAAGAGACAACAGATTATGCTGTAGCCTGCTAAGTTCCTTATAATGAAGTAAAGAGCAAGTCCTCACCTTCTGTACGTAGATCTCAATATACTTCTGCAGATTATTGCGATACAAATAGAGCACCAGGTCATGAACAAAGTCAAACCGATCACAGACAATGATCAGAGGAAGCTGATCTGTGAGCTTTGCCTCCTGTATTTTGTGCGAAAGAGAAGAAAGCAACAAAAGATTATTCACAGCTGTGCCAACTAAATCTTCTTGGTGTTTCCCTCCATTAGAAAGCTGTAGTTCTGCTGCTAAGCAAAACATACAGAAGACCCTTCAATCCCCTGGGCAGAATATTTACCTTCAGAAAGTTCTTCACTCGTTCTGGGTTATAGCAGTTACTTTCACGGCAGATTCTTTCCACTTCCTTTATCTGACCAGTCTTGCAAGCTGCCTGGATGTACTTGAAATGAACATCTGGATCCTGGCTAAAGTTTACAATGGAACCCAAGAAATAGAACAGTCCTGGAAAGAGTCACATGTGTTTAACATTGTTAGAAGTGAAGCAAGTGAAGGCTGTATGGGCTTCAGCTTGTGACTTAGTTCAGCCTTCCTGAGAGAATAGCTTTCAGTCAACTGCAGGGAGAATGAGAAACCTCTCTCAGGTTTCATCTTTCTTTCTGATCTTTACTCAAGAGAGTTAAGAAACTATCTAGACTAAAACTACCCCTAAAACTCACTGTGGTGAGCTTTCATAAATGTATCCTAAGATCCAGCCATGTGACATGTACCTCTCCCATAAAAGCTACAATCCTTACTATTAGCTTCAATCATTCAGTGCGTCCAAGTAAGCTGCTTCCCTCTAATACGGTACCTTCATAGCTTTTGAAAGATTCAAAAAGCTCCACAAGAGACTGGGTGCCAAGCTGTTCATGGTATTTAGAGGCAACTTGCACACAGAGCTGTAGGTTTTGCCTAATGTTGGCTGACAGCATGGCACGCAAACACTCCACAGAGTCTTCAACTGAGAGAGAGCCAAAGAAGTTCACAAGCCACTGCAAAGAGACAGAAATTTTACTCAGTTACTCATACAGCATTTGACTGATTTCTAAGATATGCCAACTAGACAGTTCCTACCCCAGCTACTAGAGAGAAGTCTTCCATGAACTAAGACTAAAGACATAGAAAGAAACACTCACTGTATTTACAACTACAAAAGTGCAGTTCGGAAATAGCATTCGAAATGCCCGCCTGGGAAACTGAGGTCAGAGTTAAGCCACTGAAAGTAGAGATTACAATTTAATCATTAACTGGACAAATGTTCTTGAATCACAGCTACTTGTGCTACTTCAGTACCTACAACCCATCTTATGGCAGCTGCAGAAGTGCTAAAGACTCTTCACATCACTTTCTTACTCCGGACAACACTTACCTCAGGATTCAAGAGGTGAGTATGAACAACTGCACGTTTAATATCATAGAGATCCGTGTAGTGTTCCAAAGCTCTCTGGAGCAAGCCTGCCTTTTCACACAGCTGGGCAACATGGGCACGATCATAGTGCGTAAACATTTGGTTTCCGAGAATGGCATCTGCAACCTAGGAGGTCACATTTCATATTCAGACTGTCAAGAGAATCACAGCAGCTTAGCCTACAAGTTGTTGAGAAGTCACAGCAGTGACTTACATAGTAGACTTTCATGTTACTGAACAACTTAAAGATAACAGTATCAGACATCTTATTCTTGTAAAAGTCTAGTACTGTCTCTCCCTTTTTGGAGGAACTGGGTCGTACCTGCGGGGCATGAATCAAATTCATCTCCAGGAGACGGGTCTGAAGGTGGCCTTCTGCAGGGCGGTTGTTTTTCAGGGCATCCAGCAAAAAGGATGTGCACTGCTGCAGAAGACTGTGCTCCATGAACACATCCACAATCTGTTGAGATAGGTCAAGTTAGAAAAGAAGGGTCTATATATGCACATGTACCTTTTTCTGTGTATACAAAAAGCCTGGCTAGACAGGTGTCCTGGGGTGATGTTATGATACTGTATCCCCTATCTGCCGCTTTACCCACAATTCTAACTTGTCTCAAAGTGCGACAACAGCCTATCACCTAACATGCTGCATTTCCTTGTTTTCATAGTATTACTATCATGGTAATAGACATAAGTTTCACATTTCCTTTTTCTCTAGAATGGAAGAAGTGGATTAGTCTGAGCTATTGTGCCAGACTTTATCACCCACTCTTATTTAGTTCTAACACAGCACGCAAAGCTCATCCCCTCTCTCTTGTTGGGATAGCTGCTAGAAGAAAAGCCAAGATTTTTTCCATGTAGCTTTAGTTATTTAATAATGCAAAATATTCCCTTATTTCTCCATCCATTTAACAAGAAGTGGCCAATGGCAGCCAGAACTGAACTTAGATTTATTTGTTCATCTTCCGGTAAATGGAAGAGATGTATGCTCCATTAAAGCCAACAGTAGTACAGTAACATGCTATTGCTTAGACAAAGACTGTGGCAGGTTTTCTACAAATAAACCAGAAAGCTTCCAAAAGAACTTGAGAACACACCTGCCTCCAAAGAACTCAATGATAATCAAACTTGACTAGACTATTTAGTCACTCCTCTAATCAAGAAGACAAGAGAGATGAACCAGCCTTACCCAGACCCCAGAATGCTAGTACACTATTCCCTCTGTCTAGAAAGAGACCAGTACTCTTCTTGTAGGCCTCACCTGGTTAATATTAGCCAGTGGCTCCTCATCCTGAACCAGCATCTGAGAAAACTGCAGGCCTTGTTCTGGACTGACTCTCATTACACTTCTCAGTAGGAAGATCCAGTCTGGGGTATAGCCAACCTAGAGATTGCAGGAAGAGTCATGTGTATTTTAGGAAGTATCACACTTCTGTTGAGCCTTCAGAATCTTTAGCATAGGGACTACAAACAGTTGTGAGCTTGCAGTGCCCATCCCCCATCTTCCAGGAATTCTTAGACAAAAACATTTCTTGTCTGTTGACACAGAAATTCAGTGTTCACCTACTTAGTAACTGAACTTGTGCCAGGGCAATTCCCTGGCTACGTAAGAAAACTGCCTGGAATAAATTTTTCAACAGTCCTAAATCCCTAATTATTAAGTCCTAAACTTAAATGTGGACATTAGGCAATTTTTGGTTTTTTATGGATTACAAAACAGAAACTGAGGAATTTAGGAAGTATCTTATCTTTATTCTGTAGAACAAGCTTAAGCCAGTCCATTAAATTAATACTTCATAAAATTCTGGATATTTGGTAGTTTATTTTTTGCAGACTTTTTAGACTGTAGTAATACACTATGATTCGCACAACGAACACATTAGACATAAGACAGAGCCTGCAGTTTGTGATAAATGATTTACCTTCTTAGCATACAGCACTATTTTCTGGAATTGACCAGTTTCAGCAAAGCACTGAATCACTTTGTTCGGCACATTAGCTCGAAGGTAGACGCTGAGTGCAAGGGTTGGGTCAGCTGTCTTCACCAAGTCTCCCAGCTCCTCTGAGCACTCCAGCTGAAGTCAGAAGTGGTATTTCATCAAGCAGAAGAATTCAGAGATGCAGCACCAACAAAAGTATTGCTCACACTCACAAGGCAACAGAAATAGACTAATGTCATGATTGAGCCTACCTTATCTTCCTTCAGCCACTTCTCGAGAAGCTGTTTGCGGCCCTGCTGCAGGACGGGGCGACAGAGCTCCAGAGATTCAAACTTGTTCAGCTGTCCCTGGTCAAGCAATATTCCAAAGTACTGGAGCAGGGGAGAGGCCTGCCCAGGCTGAGCTGGTACACTCTGGAACTTCCTAATTGTATCACTGGTACGTAGAATTCCCTGAACAGGAACAAGAGAGAGAAGCAGTGTTTAATTAGTGAAGACTGAATAGCATTAGTAACAGAAAAAGCAGGTTGTAAGGATAAACTGATGCATCTACTGTTAAACCTTCAGGATAGAGACCATCAAACTAATGACTTTTTAGCAAGAAGTCAGTGGCCACAAAGTCCAATCTGGTTAGAAATGGACAGCAGCTACTCCTTTACAGGATACAGGGGAATGTATTAGTCAAAACCACTACCAAACTGCAGAAAACTAACACTGCATTTATGTTTTGAATGTCAAGCTCTGAAAAGCAAGTGAGCTAAACAATCCACTAATCTTAGGCAAATTTCCATGATTTCTAGGCTTTACCTTTGGAGTTACTTACCTTTGGTGCAGATGCAGCTACTTTAGCAGCATCTGCATAGTTTCCTTGAGCAAACAGTGTGTTAAACTTTCTGGCAAATAATTCCTCTGCCCCAGCTAGGTTACTACGAATAGCCATTCGCAGTCCCAAGTCAGGATTCTGGAGAACATTTGTAGCATAGTTCACTATGTTGTCTTCCTCAACACACACAGAAAGCACCTGAAAAGGACAGGAGGCATATTGAGGAGTACTGTCCTTTCCACAACCACTGTGAAATACAACAACAAAATGGCTATGCAGCTCATCGGTGAAGGAGTACATTATTAAAAAAACAAGTTGTTCTCCAAGTTACTTCTGTACTACAAGAGATAAAAAAACTGATTAATCAAATAGTCACTTGCTCCCTTCCATGACATTTGTTGCATCGAGTCACTCATTAGGTTTGTTACATTCCATTTGACCTCTAGAAGGCTCAGAAACATAATGGTGGATTTGTTACCTGTCCTTTTTTGTTCACACCAATAATGCCTGAGGTAGGTTCATGAGGAGCTGTGACAAAGATAGTATCAGCACTGATACGGTTCATGTAGATGCACACTCCAGACTCCAAATCATACATGTGGATATATCCATACTTCGTGATCAGATAAATAACACCATGCTTAATTCCAATCTGCCAAAAGACAGGTTTTTATTAGTCAAAACTAGTAAGACTGTAACACTTAAGACAGCTGCCTTTAGCCTAGTCACAAAAAAGTACTGCAGTGACATGCCTTTATACTGACACTAAGAACAAATATAGCTTCAGGCTTCTTCCTTTCAGACTCAAAAGCAATGAACAGCTTTGCTGGCCATTTGCAGGCATAGCTCTGGTGAATAGAGAGGTTGAAGGGAAATTAAAATTCATCTGCAGCAAAGAACATACTCCTCATCCTAATAAGCCAAGCTAAAGAAAAAAGTTTGGGCAAAATTAGCATTCTAGTCTAGATGTGTCAGCACAAGTTTCTGTTCAGAAATACTAATGAGATAATTCCATTCTCTTCCAACAAAGCCTATCCAAAGCACCAGCAGAATCTAAACTCATCTACCAAGTACTCAGTTTATCTGTCAAGTCACTGAAACTGGGGAGGCTTTCAAGCCAAAATGGTCTTCAGACATAGAAGTACTCTCCCCTTGGAACAAATCTTTGGATGTTTTGTTAAATTAAGCCTTAAGCTGAAGTGTACAGCCACATGAATCCTGCCATGCATGCACCTTAGTTATGGGCATATCTCTTGGTCTATTTATGAAGCTGGCCTATTAGACTTGTCAACAGTCTTATGCTCCAAGATAGTCTGATTTTATGACAGAATTTGTAGTCCTAGAGACATGCTAAGTGAAATTTGGTCTGTGATAGCAACCAGCTCTGTTCTTTCCTAAAGAACCTCCCACTAATGGCCCAAATTGCCTTTTCTGTACTGCTATTAGAGGAGGTATGCTAATATTCTTATCTAGCACTTGAAACATTAGTAGGAAGCTGAATAGCAAAAGTGATGTTGGATACGTTCTCCCTGAAGACACTGTCAAGGGTTTTTTTCAGAGTCTGTTTCATTGGTTTGGGCTCTTTTTTGTAGAAGTTTTCTTGGGGCTTTTTGTTTATTATTTTTTAAAATACAGGAAGAGTCTATATATTTAAGTTACTGTTTTAATGTCCATGCTACCTCACACAAACCTATTAACACCCCCCCTAGAACCAGGAAGAATGACAGCAAAGCACTATAGAAAGCAATCTTTACAAGAGATGCCAGCTCCTTGCCAGGCTATAAAGCTCATTTTTGGGGGGTCAAACATTTACCTGCATTGCCACAGGAAAGTCCGTTTGTGCCTCAGGTGGGAAAAACACATCAACAGCTTTCTTAACAAATGGCTGATTTCCAGTAGCTGGCTGACCTACTTCGATTATGTGCAGCTAGGAAGAAAAGAGTTCACGTCACAAGATTGCCTGCAAGTACAGCCACATGAAAGAAGTTCCCTTCCTCAGATATGCTACTGAAGTCATCTGCCACATTTGGCCAACTCAGCCTGGGGAGCTGTGCTTCACATATTCACAATGTTAAGTTTTCTGGAACTTGATAAATTAAAACCTGGGAGAAGAGTAACAAAACAAAAAACCCCACACTTTCTATGAAAGCCAACTACTCCTATTCAAGACAACCCATTCAAGATATTTTGAGTCAGACTTGTCAATTCATGAGTTTTGTAGGACAAGACTAGAAAGACCAAGGCATTTACTGTGGTGTTACTTCAGCCCTGCACAGACTGCTCAGCAGTTGTAGCATATTCAATGCTACTAAATGCCACATTCAGTTTGATGCAAACGACCTACGTATGGCACTAGAGGAACATAGCTGCAGACTTTACCTTGCCTCCTGCAGGACTCCTCACAGCAAAACAGAAGAGGGTAGAAGGTTTGGCATTTCCCTCTATTTTGAATTCTGCAAAAGCTGCTGCATGGCCTTCTATAGGTTGGGAGACTTTTCTATCAACTGAGTACAGCTGCATTGCACCAACCACACGATTTTGCTAGAAAAAAGAAAGGTCAGCTTTCAGAGATAAGATTTCAAATGTTTGTAGCAAGACCCTTGGGACAGTAAACTAAAAAGCAGCAAATGCCTCTCATCCCCTCCTCCAACACTCGAACCGAACTAAAAGTCAGGCTATTCCTACAAAAAAGACAGCTTTGAATTTTTTATTTACAGAAACCAAAGTTAAACTACAGCAGCTATTAAGAGAAGTGGGGCCAGGGCTCTCCCAATTATCTTCATAACATGTTGCTGCCAGGGAACTTACCTGTGCTGAAATTCCTATCAGCAGCAGCCATTTTTGGTGTTCATCTGTTCTGTAATTGATGATTTGGCAGCCTGCAAGACTAGCATGTCTATCAAACATCTTTTGGGGTTGTGATTCTCCCTCCATGCTCCAGTGGTACACTGCTGTCTCTGTCACCAAGGCAACTGTATTTACAGATATCCATTTCCAGAAGATCACTTCCTCTGCCATTGTGTGGGCTTTCATTTTACTTTTCATCTCAATGTTAAAGATCTGAAGTGTTTTCCCGGCTAGTATGATAAAATCCAAGAAACATCACAGATCAATTACCACAATGGCCATCCTGTAGTTCGCCCATTTACAAGCACCCAGTTTAACCCACTGCTCCAGTGGTGTTACAGACAGGGTTAGTGCCCTGTCACATCTCAGTCTCCTTTAACACGCGACTCTTAACACAATCCCCTCTCCACCCCCAACACTTGTACCATCCCCGAACCAAAAAAATCTCCTTATGGACACTCACACAGACATTCCAACAACTGACAAGCACAGACACTTTAATTAACTATAAGCTGTAGTAAAAAGACAGTCTAAGCTACAGAGCTTGTGTAAACTCTTGTTTAGTTGGCAGCACTGGTATGCCAAGTTACAGATGTCTAGTAGATGTCATTCATTATAATTAATAGAAAGAATGGTTCCAGTTTATGTCAATTTAGTAGTTGCTGTAGATGACCTGGACTGAGTCAAACAGCACGAGACTTCAAACAGCTTCAGACAGCCAAAGATCACAGCTCCCATTTTGTTCTCCTGTTGGATGAACTGCACACTGAACTAGATGGGCTTTGTACAACAAGTACCTACTGAAGAGGACAGTCAAAAGTTCAGAAAGACTATTGGAAGGTTTGGAGCTTTAGTTCCAGTTAAGATTACTTGTTCATGACTTAGCAAAGTATACTGCAGGTTCAGGCTTGATTTTAGTAGTCCTTTCAAACAACCAGAAGCCCTACCCTGCTAAGTAGGCTTAAAACCAATGCTAATTGAACCAAACTATAAAGAATAAGAGAATCCATTCCTTTCACGAAGTCAAAGTGATGTTTTATTTTACTGCAGATGAGACAACTCAGCTCCAGAAATATTCTTTTCTGTTCACAAGACACCCACGCAGATTGCTGGAGTACTGGCTTGTAATGCCATTATTTCTATCCCCATTTCAGAAGTATTTCCTGTTAGTAACACTTGTGACTGCCAAACTGGAGATGTTCGCTGACAGATAAAGGCTGCTGGCCACGGAGAAACTGCATTCAAGAGTTACTAATCCCAAGTTAATATGTATCTCAAACTGCTCAATAATGTTTTAGCATAATTTATACATAAATTGATCGTGTTAGTTTAATGCAGCGCCAAGAGAGAACGCAAGACTTAAGAGCTATCACATGCAGCTTTTGCTGCCTGGTTTAACTGCATTGAGAGCTGTCAACCTGATCAACTGCATCCTAGGAGAGCTTGCTAGCTTTCCTGGGAACCAGAGCAGCCTGCTAATGAACTCTGGACATGCACTTACTATGTTAGACAGATGCAGTAAGCCCAGGCTTGTAAACTGATAGCTGGAAACAGTATATTTACTGTATTGGACAAAAATTTGTCCAGCAATGGCCTGGTGCTATCAAGAGATGGATTCTGAACTCCCACAGTGTGCAGCCTCATATGCTGCCAGGAGACAAGTAGCTCTGGAAGAGCCCTGGTCACCATCTAAACAACAGCCCCAATATGCGCATTCAGAAACTGCTCTGAAGGACAGTCTTCCTGAAGAGGAAGTAGGATGTCTTTCCTAGTTTTAAGAACATAGAAGAAACCAACAAACAGCTAAAAGCTCATGCTTGTCTCGTTGCTAGACTAAATTTGATTGCTGTGTCACAGTTGGAAGTGGCTTCAACAAGCTTCACTAGGCAGTTTAGCCCTAGATGTTGGGAGCTGCAGAAACCACTGCTTTACAACTCCCTACGTGTGGCGAGATATAGTCAAACTTCACAACCCTAAACTGTAATTAAACTACAAAAAAATTCTGTTATTTGGATTAAAAAAGCAGGACCTGCTATACAGTGATAGTGAGGGCAAGTGTGCATTTGAGTCTTATGTCTACTTGAACACTTTATTAGGCCAAGATTCAAGACAAAAGGACTGAAGGTTTTTCTGATCAAACTACCAAACTGGTGAGTCTATTTAGACTCACAGGTGTAACCAAGTAAGCAGATTAGATTTTTGAACATCAGAACAAGAATTTACATTTCAGTTGACTGGAGCATGACACTTCTCCATTCCACAAGGAATGGAAGCACCCTCGAATGCTGCATTCTCCACTTACACCCACTGCTGAGTACTCCCAGTACAGAGCAGTGCAAGAGGACCAGGAACACAAGGACAATGCATAAACGTTGGTACACCAGGAGAATGCCACATGCAATCCAGAAATGAAATTGTGCATACTGTATGTCAGTTAAAATCAAGTACCATTTCATTTCTTTTTCTGAGGGTGGGTTTCTACATTTATTGCTCAATAATCCTGGGATTACGAGCAACTCCCCATCATGGCACACTGAGTCACAATACGGAACCATTTTGACTATTGAAGCCTCACTCGATCAGCAGGGAAAAGTCTGGAGTGAGAGTCTGACTTAAACCAGGTCTTCAGGTTATCATGGAGAACAGATTGGTTAGGCAGCTCTATTAACCCTCTTTTCTACCCAACCTTCTGATCACTAGATTATTTATAGAAGAGATCATTAAGTTTGAAACACTTGACAACACAACTTTGCATGTCAACATGACATCATTAACTCAACCTTGTCAATTCAGAGGAGAGATTTATTCACTCTGAATGGACAGAACAATACTCCTTTTGAGCAAGTCTTCACTGGCAAGAATAAAGCTATATTCTTTGAAGCTGATGATAATCCATTTAGTTAGTATATTAATTTTAAAATCAGATTAATTTCCTTTTAAGAGGTGGATGAAGCTCTTCTAGGGTAGAGAAGGCACTTTCCTTGCCAATACAGTTTGTTTAAAGGGGTCCAAGATAAAGGACAGTAAACTCTTAACAGATCTGAATTTTTGTTCATTATTACCTTTACCCACACACAGGGTAAGGCAATCCTTTTGCAAGATGCATAACTATCTCAGCTGAATCACAGATTCAGCTGGTCAAACATCCATTTTAGTCCTCACCTGGTGTCAGTATAACCCTGAGATCAAAGAAAAGAAGGTTTTGCACCAGTCCTGACGACAGTTTCTTGGACCCCCAAGTAATTTCACCATGATTTTTCACAATAAAAAACACACTTAGGCAGAAATGAATAGCACACAGGACATGCTAGCAGAGGTCTCTCATAAAAATATTGCAACTTCATTTTGTCTATCAACTGTACTTCCATCACATATACACACAAACACTAAAAGCACACTCTCCTCCTTCACTTGGTACAGTCAATAGTCAAAACAGCCAAATGGTTAGAAACGAGCCAATGGAGAAGATGATCATTGTAATACCAGTTGAGGATTATGATTCCCCCACCTGGCCATGAAGTGAACTGTCAAATGGCTACCTTAAAGTTCAGTACTTTTTATGAGATTGGACCATTCTGTACTACCAAACATAAAATGTCAGGACAAAGTTCACTCACCATCTGTTTAGATAAGATGCAGGAAGAAAAGTACATGGTCAGTAACAGTTATTGAGATTAAATACCAGATGTTGGTCATTTGAGAAAAGAGCCAGACATGAATTAAAAATTACTTCTTTGAGCTCAGAGTGCTACTTAAAGGCAGTAACAACACCACAGGTAGCAGTAAGCAGAGGTCTTCTTGCTGCAAGACCTTGTGATTGTCAAACTTAACATGCTTGTTATGTTTAGACTTTTACACTTACTGGCCATTCTAACAACATTTTTCTCACTATCAAGTAAAACCTTCAGAGCTACAAGGAAGGGCCAGAACAGGGCAGAAAATATGGCTTTAGACTACCATGCATCTATACAAGTGTCCATTATGTTTACAATACCTGTTTAAAGGGCAAGTATACCAGATGCTGACCTGGTCCTCAGTGAGGATAGGAGGCTGCAGTGCCAGGTCCAAGCATCTCACACCCACTTGGAGGCAAATCATCCAAAGATTACTGAAAGATCTACTGCCAAAAATACAGCATGCAAGTTCAGGCAAGAATTCTTATCCTCATATACATTCTTCTTAGAAAGTTTATAAAAAGTTTAAAAGCATTAATAAGTATTAATACAGCTAAACAGCAATTTTCATACTGCAATCATAAAGGGCTACTCACCTTTTAGTGCTATTACTTTAGAGGCTGGATTCATGATGGCACTTTCTGCAGAAATTGGACGTCTGATGGGTGTTGTTGGATCACTCATGTCAATTATCACTACTTGTGCCTGCTCTCCTACTTTCTCCCTTATGCAGATGAACTTGTCAGATTCCATTGTTAGGGTGCTGAATCCAATGTTTGCTGGATTAATGCCCAAATTTTGGAGCTAGAAAGAAAAAAGAGTGCTTTATTATCTTTCCCAAGCTGAAGGTCTAACTCAAGCCTCTCTGTCTAAAACCTCCTCTAGAAGGAAAGACAAGACTGACAAGTTTCTCTGACTAGAGTGTACACCATTGAACTACGACTTAGAAGATAAGTCTCTTTGTTCCACAGGAAAAGAACCACACAACTGTCAGTATTCAGGTCCTAAAGATATTCTGAAGTCGTAATATTGATGCAAACCAAAAGGAGTTCTAACTTATGCATCATTTTGAGCTGCCAAATAGACTCCTCTACAAGAAAGCTGTATCTCATTTTCATCCTTTTGAGTTAACTGAAATTGAGAGGGAATGGAAACAAAGTTAACAGGAGGAGGTGGCAGTGAACAAACATCACAGTTTCACTGGTCCACAGTAAATCAGATTTACCTGTGCAACTCACCATTTGGTACATCTGTAAGCTGCATTTTATATAACAGTAACTGTGACAAGCCTGAGCACCTGCTTTATGCCCCAAAGCGATGTTTTTCAAGCACAGGAACTGTATCAGCTTCACAGAAGCTTCTCAAAGGATTAACCTATACTGCTTTTCAGTGCACTGCAAGTGAAAAATGACTGCCCTCAAAGAGACAGGATAGAATCTACCACCAGCATCACTGAGTCATTACACTCTTTGACACATACCACCAGGAGCCTCATACAATAGGCTAAATCCCTTGGGCAAGAAGTCCCACAAACACTGTTTTAGCGTTTGAGCTGGCTGATCACGCTTGCCACAGCTCCTGGAATGCCACTCACTAAATCATAAATTGGGTATGTAAAGAGACACCTTTAAGTGGGACTGTGCCCAAGAATGCCTCAGGAATTGTTTGTTTTCTGTTGAGCTGACTAATGAAGAGCTATTCAGCTCAGTAACTGCTAATCTCAACAGAGTCAAGTTTCAGTAATGTAATACAAGCCAAATGTACGAATGCATAAAAAGACATTTACTCATTCCCCTAAGTGTTTCTCAGCAGAATTGAGAGCCATTCAGCTAACACCTCACTTCAGGGGTAAATACTTAATACACAACAGTAAACTTCAGCAGGTGCCATTCATTCCAAAAAATAATCGAAGTTTAGGCACAGCATCATCAGATCATGTTGCACCCAAAGTTTTGAAAACAAATCTCCCAGGTAGGTGGCTCTTACAGGCTTCTGGGTCAGCAAGGAAAGAAGTTTTCATACCGAGATAACTCGTGGACCTTTCATATGTAACACACAATGTTTTAGCACCCAATAAACATGCAAGTTGTAGCTCCATCAACTTCTGTGACCTTGAACAACAGAGAAATAAATTACAGGCCACTGTAATTAATCCCACTGTTGCTTGCTTGCTCTACACCAGACAATGCCCACGTATTGTCACAAATCACGCGTTCACGTAGTTGACATTTAACACTTTGATGTTGAGTATGTTCCGAGTCCATCTGCCATCAGAGTACAGTCCATTATAAGAGACTGATTAAGTGTCACAAGAGTAGTCAAGAGATTTGACAGCAGCACAGTTAAGTTCCTAACTTGATTTAATTAATCCAAATTCAGATGTATTTCCAGAGTATTGAAGCAGAAACACAGCTTTTTCAAGGTCTCTTCTCAATGAATGTGCTTCAATTTGACCTGCTCAAGAGACAGCCCTGGCCACTCATTCTGCAAAGGGAGAACCTTGAGGCATTTTCTTGAAGTTCAGCTTTAAACCCACCATTATTCACTCCAAAGTCTGGTTCCTGTTGAAGAAAACATTTAGGGTGTCTTCACTAAGACAAGTATGATTCTGCCTCATGCTCTGGCATTAAAATTCCCTGCTTTAAACTGTTACAAAATCTAGCGAAGACTTCAGAAAGGGTAATGTTAAATTCTGCTCGACTATCACTGCCATCATTATTATTAGGGAAACCCGTCACATCTTTTAAAGGCTAAATGCCAGTACTCCCTAAAGGATGGTCATGTGAATACTGCAAGCCTCAGTCAATGATGACAACACTTCACAGTTTAGCAGTCTGAAAACACTGAAGACTGCTCCTACCATTAGGGCACTGGTAGGTATCCTCCTGAGATATGTGAGGCACTGTAAGAGGCATATTCCTTACTGACTGTGGAAAAGAATGAGCAGAATCCTTCTACCATCAAATAAAGGACATCAGCCAGCATCACTTTTACCCTGCATGGGACAAATCTTCCATGATGATCTGAACAATGTTGCTCTGAACCAAACATATACCCAAATATGAAGCAAATGTACCCAAACAAAAAACACCTGCTAAAAGTTCTGTAAGTACCCATCTTTTTAAAGATAATACAAACCACAAATGCATTAACAGCTTCCCGTAACTCTTACTCATGTGACTACATAAAGCTCCAATCATACCCAGTAAGGATGTGCATGTAATTGTTGGGCATTCCTGCTCAACTGCCCACCCTCACCTCACCCCCTGCTATAGTTCCCATCTGACAGCTGAGGGACACCAAGGAAGTATGTAAGACCCAAAACATGCAAGACCACTGGTCTGAGCTGCAGCTACAATTAGGCTTTAATCTCAAGTGACAGTTACTCCCTACACAAAAGTCTATTTCTGTATTCTGTGATGAGAATTGTATCACCTATCCAATGAGTTATCACTACCATGTGCAGGGCACTTCGGAATCCAGTGAGCAAATGTGGGCTTTTCATCACTAAATAGCTGAATCAAGTCATAATATTTAGCCCTACCTTTCGAATACAATAATCTAAAAAGTCACTTAGAGCTTGCAAATATCGTGAGTGCTACTTAAGTCCACACGTCCAGCCAAAGCAAACTTATGAAAGCCACCAGCTCAGTCACGCCTCTTGCACAAGGGATAGTAACTCTTATTGAGACGAATCAGACTATCCAAACAGAAAGTGGTTTTGTCTTGAAAATTATGGGAGTCAATCTACATCCCTTATGCTTAAAACCAGGATAGTTTATCTTCTCAGTGCTGCACCAGAATGTGCAGCACTTATGTACTGAGAGCATGTCATGCACACAAGTTTTCTCACAGTAGTTGTCTGTGCTCAAGAGCCTGTATCAGTTACTGAACAGAAAGCAGAACTATGTGTCTGTGCACTGAAGGGATGATGGCTCCAATCTGGAACCTGAGATCTTGCTTAAGCAACAGTTTTCTCCATAGACAACTAAAGATTTTTGCTAGTGAGAACTGAAAAAAGCTCAAAGAAGCACAAAGAGAAGCTTTTAAGACAAAAGCAATGACTAAGTGAAGGAAAAGTTTAATTTTAGATCAGGAACACTCTGTACACTGGATTCCAGTGGAATTGCTTCCAGTCTATCTATCAGTATATTTGGTCTTTTTCCTGTACTTCCATTGTAAACTACAATTCCCTTGGAAGAATTCAGTGTGGTAAATAATTTATAATTCATTGCTCCAACTGAAACACTGGGGTTAAGAACCTGATTAAATCACATTAGCTTAAGTAGTATGCATGAGTGATTCACTGCAGCAGGACTTGGCATAGTTTGCACTGCTGCAGCTGGGCAGTCACCAGACAGATAAAAACTAAGTCCTTGTCTTATTCCCCTCCCTTGCTATGGAACTTAAACTCCAGTATCCTCTGGGGAAAAAAATGAGCAAGATGAAAGTTCTTTATGAATTTGTTAAGACTCATAGTGACAGAGTTCATATCTAAAAATAACTGTTCAATTGCATCAAATGGAGCTAAACAAACAGACTTTGGGTCCACATCAAGACCTGAAGATTTTTTCTTCACTGCAACCATTTTCCATCCTTCAGCTCACACAGGACCTGAACACACAGGCTGTAACAACTCCAAATTTAATGTGCCCTGTGACTGGCAGTCACTCTTCCTGCACAGGCTTGGAGCTGCTACAGATGATCACCATAAGACAAAAGGAGCTGCACAACGAATGTAAACAAACAGTCTGCTTGATCCCTAGCACTCCTCCAATTCTACAGGGACCAAGATCACTGTTTCACTTCACACTACCATTTATCTACTTCCAGCAAGGGAGTGGGAGAGAAGAGCTCAGTATTTAGCACTGCAACTTATGTTTAGCTTCTCTGGAGAGCACCTTCTGCACGGTTCAGTTCTTCTTTTAGTAAAGTACATACAACTACCTCGGGAAGACGCTGAACTTAAGGGAAATAATGTTTCATCAGCAACAGGCTGAACTTGGAATTAATTATAGCACTAACTGATACTCTAATCACTTAAATCTGTATTAATTAAAAAGGCTACAGGTAGAAAGAGTACACAGATTGAATTAAGGCACAGAAAGATTTAACTTAGGATCACTGAAACACACAACAATTACATGGAATAATTTTTTGGCTTTATCATAAAGCAGCATAGTAGATTTACTATATTCATTTTAAATATGATCATTTAACCACAGTCAAGCCAATTAACTGGAAGGAATGTGAGGGGGGAAGAGAGATTAATCTGATAAGGGTAAATATATATGACAGTGTAGTATTATGAAGAGAAGGCCCAATGTTTTCACAAATTCTCTACCAGTCAACAACAAGCACCATGTAACATTAATTCCTGACTCTTCATTCTAGTTTACAACATACAGTAAGTTAGAGCTGATATAACTGTACCACAGATACCCAGCCAGAGCAAACACTATGAGATCCTACATTCCTTCTGTTTTCCCTCCCTATTTATCCCACCAGGTAGGGGCAACTGCAGAAGCAGCATGAGGAGGCTACTGCAGACTCCTGCAGCAAGTGCCTACTCCCAGCTACTGCTGATGTCAATCTCTCCTTAACAGAGTACTGCTATAGGGCTTCGGCACTCAGCCTGGGGGAGAAGCAGGAAAGAGTGAATGCTGAAGAAGTTTGTTCCTACATGCTAGCAGCAGACATCTCAGGGTTTCCCCAGCTCCTCCATGCAGCCTTCATGCAGAGGAAAAGTAATTCAAGCACAGGTTTAGCCTTTTCAATAAGATCAAATTGCTTAGGAGCAAAAAATAGAGTATGACTTCAGTACAAATCCCTTGAAAAGCGGGTGGGCAGCCCCTACCCAAACCTGAGGTAGCACAATGCTGATATTGGCAGTATTGCAAGACACACAACACTGGTAATCACAGAAACAGTCATTTAACATGCAAAGCAGCATAGGACACCTCTTGCATATTAAGTGTGATGTCCGCTCATCGTGACTGTACAGATCAAACACAACCAGCAAGAGTGGTTATGCTTGCTAGTCTTAAATGGTAAGAGCTATATGCTCTCTAAGAAGAGTGACATCAAAATCACTTTTTGATCCCATGTTTCTTACTCAGACAGCTGTTCCACATCCCTTATGAACCTATTTGAGATTACTATAATCACAGCTGTAGGGGACACGGGCAGGGAGGGGGTGGAGTGACCATAGAATTCTTCACCATGTTAAACTCTCTTAAGTAATGAAAACTCAGAGGACACAGGTATGTCTCCTCCCTTGGACAGAGAGATTAGATATTTCTGGAATTCACTCTAATTACTGTTTTTTTCAGGCTAGAGCTCCTTCTAGGGTCACTGGGACAGTTCTTCCAGTTAAGCAAAAAAATATTTCCCAAAGGAAGCTGGAAGTGGCCGTAACCATTCCCCAAGCTGAAATGCCCAGAGTGGCATGCAGGCCACACTGGGGGATGATACCCAGTTCGTATTTTGAAATGGATGCCTGATTTGACAGAAAGGGGCGGTACAGCTACAGAAGGATGACTTGCCAAGTCCACTTCCTGTTCTCCCATTCATTTAGCAAATTCCTTTAATTCCTGCCTCAAACTGCACGTTCAGAGACTGCTGTTCTCTCACTCCATTTACAACCCTCTCTCACCACCAGGTCACAAGGAACATAAACCGGTTTGTCTGTGCTGCATCCATTAGCCATGGATCTTTTCCAATACTGGCATTATGGTTTTCACAGGATATTAAAAACAGAACCATGTCATTTTGGGGGAGGATTTTTTAATATTGTTATGTTTGGAATGAGGGACAGCGGCTGTGCAGCTTCCAAGTCCAAACGGTTTCTTGCACCTCATCTCACCAATTTCCTCACAGCTACACAAAAAGAGGTTTCCAGGAACCTCCGCGATGCAGAGGCTGATGGTCGTCTGGGTAAAAGAGAAAAACCACAATCTGCCTGCAAGATTGCGGCGTCCACCCAAACTGAGGCGGGGGAGCGCCCGCGGTGCCCGGGGCGAGCAGCTCGGCTCCGGCGCGGCGCCGCCCCCTCCCCGGAGCGGGAGGTCCCTCAGGCGACGAGTGACTCTGCACAAATCGCGGCCGCTCCGCACGACGCGGAGACGCAACTCCGGGCATGGAAGGATGGACAGACGGATGGATGAACAGAAGCGGCAGCCCACAGTCCGCACCGGAGGCGGGCTCGGCCCCACGCGCCTTCCCGCGGCGCCCAGCGGGACGGCGGCCGCGCTCCGCAGGGAAGGAAGGAGGGGACGGAGTCGGTCCCCCCGCGGCCTGGCCCCCTCTCCCCGCCCTCAGCGCTCCCCCGGCCCGCCTAGGCCGCGGTCCCCCCCCTCGCCTAGAGACGGGGTGAGGCAGAAGTGGGGGACCCCAACCCCGCGCCTTCTCCGCTGCCCCCCTGCGCTCACCTGGAAGTGCTCCTGGAAGCGAATGGGCAGTATCTGGGCCATGGCTGGGGGCGAGCTTCCCGGGGCAGGGGCGCGGGGCAGGGGCGGGCAGTGAAGCGGGACGGCCGCCGGTGCTCCCCTCACGGCGGCGGGAGCGGCGCAGGCGCGGAGCCCTCGCTGGGATGGCGCCCGGCGCGCCCGCCGCCCTCCTCGGCCTCAGCGCGGGGCCGCTCACTCGCCGAGATCACTCCGCACCTCACCAGCCTGCCAGGGTCTCCTCAAATAGTCCCTCCCTGCCGCGCTTCTTCCTCCGCCCATCGCCGTCGCCTCTCGCCCGCCCTCACCCTCCCGCCTTCCTCTGCCCCGCTATCCCTCACTCCCGCTGCGGGCACGGGCTGGGCACGCGGCTCTGAGGAGGGTGGTCGCCGCGGCAGCTACGGCCAGCGGAGAGGGGCGGGAGGGGTTGTCAGAGTGCAGGTATCCTTCCGCTGCTGCCACACACGCTCACGTGACTCGGCCCCCTGCCCGGCTGCCTCCGGCGCTGTCCCCAGTCCACCCTCACCCCAAGGCTCCTCCTGACCCACCCTCACACCGGATCCCGGGGTCCCTCCCGGCCCGCCCTCACACCGACCCCTAGCGCTGTCCCCGGGCCACCCTCACACCGACCCTCAGGGCTTCTCCCTTCCCCACAGCTGCGCGGCAGTGCCGGGGCGTTGCTGCCCTCAGCGCCGCGGGAGTCCCGCCGGAGGAGAGGAGTAAGACGGGGAACACCTAGGAGTTGCCTGGTGGGCACTGGAAGCCGGGAGCCCCCTGCCTGGCACCTGCCGTCGTGACTGGCGGTGCGAGAGTGCGACCCTTCTCCTCCTTCTGCTCCTCCTCCCCCTTGTTAGCCCCAGAACCGCAAAGGCACTGGGGGCTGGCTGGGTCAGGCGGTTGCCCTTGGCCCAACACCCGCCGTCTTACCCTAGCACCAGGTTTTGCTCCCAACAGTCGTACCCGAAGGTAGGTGAGGGGGTTTATGACCAGCTATGAAAGCCATCCAATTGTTCTCCCGTGGTCAATTTCTAAATAGATATACAGCTCCTTCCCCAAGAGCTGGGTTCGAAGCTATTCAATAACCAAGAAGTGAAGGGTCCAACATGGAAGAGATGCATCAACACCTTTTTTTTTTTTTTTCACTCCTGGTCTGCCCGTTAGCATTAAATGAGGGAGGTGAAGTTAATGTGCTATTACACTTCTCTGAAATTACAGTAATCCTTTGAGGTGGAAATGGCTGCAGTGGTGCTAGCTCCTGCCGTTTTATCCAGAGCATTGTGCTGTTCACATTTTCCCAGAGCCGAGCTCTGGGAAACACAAGATTATAGGAGAATCTCTAATACAAAGCTGAACAAGGGACCCCCGAAGACTCAAAACCAGAAGGCAGATTGAAACAATTTCATATACATTACAATTAAAAACC
Organism: Cyanoderma ruficeps; assembly: GCA_008694505.1. Lineage (NCBI taxonomy): Eukaryota > Metazoa > Chordata > Aves > Passeriformes > Timaliidae > Cyanoderma > Cyanoderma ruficeps. The sequence goes on along the minus strand of VZDJ01000174.1, from coordinate 8,348,125 downwards.
TCATTATTTTCACTTAACCTCATTCATTTTTAATACATGGAGTTGGAAATTACCAAAACTGGGTTAAGTTTCCAAAGGAATTATAGGCATGGCTTGCTGAGATACCTGGATTCCTGCTGGCACGCAGTCACAGGCTGCAGCCATGGGGATCCCTTGGTGAAGAATGGTCTACAGTGGACTGAGGAAACAGGGAACAGCCCATTGAACAGGTAGCTAGGAATGAGATGCTGCTGAAGCCTCATCCCTGCAGAAAGCTGGAATCTGTATCTCTTCCCCAGAGGACTCAGGATTGGAGTTACGTACCAGGGCCTCTCAAAAGAACAAAGAAAAACTGGATGTAAAGTGGAGACAACTTTTTTTTATGTGGTCCAAAGGGGTTTGAGTAGCATCTGCTCTGTAGGTTTATTAGTTGCAGTTTAATTTTGGTGGGTTATGAGCTTCTAAGTGAGGGCAAGTCAGCAGTGCTGCAGAGACAGGCTACATCAGGGGCGTGCCTGTCACCAGCCCATTGGTATAGTGAGCTTGTTCTGTCAACTTCCCCTCCCTCACATTCAGTTTATGGATGCTAATTAATTACATCTAGAACTCTGATTTTTGCTAATTTATAACTATTTCTTAAAAAAAAACAACCTCAAAAGCTATGTACTGTCATCACTTATTGTACAAATTAAGTAGTACCCCTTAAGTAGTGTACATAGTAATAAGATATATATTTTATATCATTAACATTTTGAAGACATTTGTGACAAAGAAGCAACAGATTTGTCTCTGAGATATTTTTATTATTAAGAATTACAAATGCACAGAAGTCACTCTGCACTGTGTGCAATCCTAGTAGTCTGGCACTAAGCTTTTGCTATGAACTAGAAAGATCACTGGCTAAGGAAACCAAGGCTCTTTTAAAGTATAATTAAAATTAAAGGTCTGTTATATTTCTTCACTCCAATTTTAATAATACAATCCTTCATGCCCACTCCCAGCTGGCCAAATCCTAATTACAACATCCCATAATTTCTGTAGCAAAAAAAGTATCTCACTTTATGTAAAAGTGCTTTGCCACACTTCTATCTGCTGATGTCTTTCTCATTTGTACCTTCTCTGCACTGCTCTGTGTTTCAGTATCTGTCCTTTATAAAATCTGGCTTTGCTGATCCCAAGGGTTGGATTCTTTGCAAGTGTGATTGGTCCTGAAAAGTGAGCTGAGAGTGTTGGACATTTTGGCACAAATCAAAAAAAATAGGAAAAGTATTTTGCCATCTTTTCTCCACTCTGCAGCCTGCTGAGTTTCCTCAGCTAAAGAAACTGACCTCTGTACTGTCAGCTGTGTGCATTGATGTTTTAACTGACTCTTTTAGCCTTGTTTTCTATATTTAGTTTGAGGTCTCTCAGTGAAAAGACACTACTGGCCTTATTTAGGGTATTTTTTCCTACAATCTATAGTCTGTTGAAAGGGAATGTAAAAGGTCTCTAATGGTTTGCTGTGTTGGTGCCCCTGTGATTACCTGACTGCTACTCCCCTGCTCCTTTATACGAGGCAGAGCCACAGCACTCAGCAGCTGAGAAGGGCGTAATCCCTTAGCAATCCTTTAACAATGCAAATGGAAAAGCTCCTGGTAAATGTTTCTCTATTTTTTTCAGAAGTTGCTCTCATCCAAATATTTGGGTTTCTGGCTCATCCTATGGATGGCAGCCTGATGCTCTTTTTCCGGTGTTTGAGGAGAGCCACATTTTTGTCTTGGAGGGGCTGTTATTTACATGGAAAAATGTTGTATGTATGTTCCCAGTCTTCCCACAGAATCAGCCAAGGAAGTCTCACTGAAAAAGCAATGTGCATTTCTCTTAAATGTTTCTCTCAGGTTCTTGCTCAACAACATCCGTTCAAATCACTGGTTAGCTACACAAATGTTCAATTTCCAAATGTTTGGCCACTTTGCTGTTTTGATACAAGAAGGCAAAAAAGTCACTGGCACATCTTCTGGCCTGTATGAGAAAGAATCCACTACAGGAGACCTGCTTGAGTGGGAACACCCAAACACTTGGAGTGTTCCTCAAAGTGCAGTTCCAAGAAACGAGGAGTCTGTGGGTTGGACTTGCACATCCTTATGCATGATCACTGCAAACTGCTGGAGAGCTGCTGCATGTGACAAAGCCCCACATGCAGGATGTTGATCCACATCTGTTCCCAGCTAAATGCTGCCTGGCACTGTCAGAGCATCAGTGTTTTGCCTAACAGATAAACTTGAACCTTAGGAATGCTGGATCAGCAGTCGCAGGGCAAAGATGTTTTGATGCAGCATTGACAGTGTCACAACAACTCCTAAAGTTCTGATTCGGTCTCTGGTGGAAAAAAATCTGCATTTCATGCATGTCAAAGCCCTCACTGACTGCTCTGTTTGCTTCAGAATCCAGTTTGAAATTGTACTCCTTGTTTTTCAAACCACACCCTTGCTCCTTGGACTTCTTTCCAGCTTGTCTCCTGGAGACGGCCAAGTCTGCCCCTTTCCTCCCCTCTGTCTCTTCTCTCTCCTTTCAACAAACTCCTTGCTGCTGAGTCAAGAACTGTCTTCTGTCATTGTCTCCTATCCAGAACTGACTCCTTGTACATGTCCCACAGTCCTTCATTTTACTGCAGAGTTCCATTCAATAATGCTCTTTTCGCCTGGAATTCAATTATCCTTTTCCATCTGTTCTTACTGAATGCATAACTCTGGGTCATACAAGGCACTCTGAGGCTCTGGATGAGTATCTTCTGTGGTATTTGAAGTCATTGTGCAAGCTTCTGAGAGCAGGCTGGTAAATATTGTAATGTTTTTGAAGAAGTTATTTGAAATGTAAAGATTATGTTGCAGACTTGTTTAATATGTAATTGCTTAATGTCTAATTCATTCTTTGACAGGAGAATGGTGTCGTACATGCTTAGCATTTCAAGACAGTCCTGTTCTGGTGAATTTTACTCTTGACATGTTCCTGATAAAGGTCACTTTATGAATTTAGTTCAGTATGTGAAGCTCCATCCTGTATTTCCTGCGCATGAAAGCTCTGCTGGAGATTATCATCTCCATCTCTCCATCATCAGATTCTGATAGCATTTAATGTCAAAGTGAAGAGGAGTGTCTAGAGGCAGTAGCAGTGCAGGCTGGAGGTCTTTTGGTTCCCCACAGAGTTTGCCATGGTGATACACAATTTACCTGCAATGTGCAAACAATATGCTTGTCTTGCCTCCCAGGAGCATTTCCATTTGAAGGAGCCATTTCTGTCCATAAGCAGGATGCCAACATTGATGCTCTCTGTGAGTTGTTTCCTCCTCCCTGGACACTGGTGTTCTTCAGGCTTTGCAACACACGTGCTGAATTCCTTGCATGGCAGTTTCTTAGCTGAGATTCCAACTCCTCCAGCCCAGCCTTGTAAAAACAGGGCTGTAGTGGTCAGTGACGCAAAGCCGGATAAAGGGCAGGGGAGTCAATGTCTGTCCTCAAAATCCTGACAGATGCATCAGGGCTGCATCCCACACCAACCTTTTTAGAAGCTGAATTCCTCCAGGGTGTTTTCTCTGGCAGCTCATTCATCAAGCGGGTAGAGAGTGAATGTGTTCTTTGAAAATACGAGCAATGGCAAGACATGAGGTAGCCCATATAAATCCAGTGTGCATCTCTTGCTAATTTCAACAGGTTTGGAAGGACAGAAACCAAACTATATTTATATATAGACCAAGTTAAATTTCAGCCTAAAGGATCTGATCTTTAATTACCATTTAGGAGCAGAACTAGTCAGTGTGCATAAACAGGGAATGAGAAAGGGCTGGAAAGGACCTGGAGGGATCTGCTGGTTATCACGAGTGTCCTACAGCAAGGCCAGTGTTGTCCAATTGCAGATTAATAGGGTGACTCGAGAAATGGTGAATATATTGACTGTTGGGGCCTTTTAGCTATTTCCTTTGAAATAGACCCTTGAGAGGGAAAACCTCAGTGTTCATTTTCTTAACATTATTATATTATCCAGGAAAGAGAATGAAGCCAAGAAAAGCAGAAACGGAGCTACATTTTAAAATATAGTGGTAAACCACATGGATGGTAAACAGACTTTTTACTTTCTAAAGGATATTTACAATATATTTCCCCTTCTGCTACTCCTGGAGAGAAGTACTCTCTAAATTCATCATCTATGAATTCCCCCCCGCCCTCAGAAGGAAGCAAGTCTTTATGAGTGTGCTTTCACTATGTTTGCCTGTTTCCTTTTCCCCACCACAGTCAGTTTTGAGATCATTGGCCAAATTCAACCATATGTGATGGAGAGGAATAAGCTCAAAGATGCTGGATTCCTGCAAGTTTTATGTAAACAGGCAGCCAGAATGGAGAGACTTTTATTTAGAAGGAATGGCTGAAGTGGGAGTTCAGCCTTTATTGGCGAATCTATGAAGCTGTCAGTGCAAATCATGAAAAAAAATAAAATCTCTGACCAAGGTCATTACCTTCTTGAATTAGTTTTATTGTTCATGAAATATTTTTGTTCCCTTATGCCCAAATTCCTGCTTTTATATGAATCTGTACCTTTGTCTGCATTAGCTTTAAATATAAGTTCAGAAATCTTCTTCCATTATTTTCTGAACTGTGTTCTCCCGTTCAAAACCAGGTTTTTGTTAAACCATGTAATGCTGTTTTATGTAACACAAAGGCCCTGAGTTTGTTTTTTTTTTCTATCAGTCTGTAGGACTTCAGGATGCTGAAGATAAAAGTCACTCTCATTTTCTTTTTTACCCCTGGCTTTCTCTATCTGGAGTTGTTTGTGGAACAGGTTTTAATGGACATTGTCTGCATTTCTTGCTTGTTAATGACATACACAACCTGAATGTAACAGACTGGCTTTTCTGGAACTTCAGTCTTAACTAGAGTATTCAAGATACAAACACAACACAAAGATACTTCCCAGAGATGTTTGACCACCACACATTTACTACCTTTTAGATTACTGACGACAAGCAAGATGGCTGAGCTGGAATAAAATGTAGGCAAGCACAGGTTTACAAGCTGAAATTCCTCATAATGAAATGTCTACCTAAAAAAAAAATTCCTACGAATGCTCAGTACCTACTAGGCAGAAGCAATACATAAGCACTTTGCAACCCTGTCACTGGAATAAATTTAGATGACACAAGAGGAAGACAGCCATGCCCCTTTATGCCAGAGCTTTCAGTGTAACTGATGCTATTCGTGTGAGGGATGTTGGAAAAAGGGAAAAAACCTGTGCAGTGGCCTTAACAAGCACCAGACAGAATTTACAATGCTGTCTTTCTAGGGTATAATTAATCTTTTTCGAAAGATCTTCCTGAATTTAAAGAATATTTGGTACTTTCTACTTTTCTAAAGGCCTGAGGGATGCCCTGAAACATAAAAAATTACATCACACTATTGGCAAACTGTGCTGTTCCAGATATGTAGTCTATCTTAAGCAAACACAAAATGTAAAAGGGGAAGCATACCAAGTGCTAGCTAAACCATTTATATAGTGTTTTGTTATCGTGTTTCTTTGCAGATTTTTGGTCCTTACATGGAAAAATGTGATCTAATAAAGTACTAATTTCAAAAAGAATATATGAAGGTTGTTATAGAGTAGCTTTTAGTTGCCTCCTTTCTGCACCAAGCCATACTGCATCCAGGAAGCAAAGGGATGATTTCTACCCCCAGTGCCAGAATTTTCCCTCTTTCATCTTAGCTCTCCACAAGTCATTTGCTCCAACTCAACCACAGTTTAGTGCTTAAAATTCCAGATGAAGTAAGGCTCGAGCTACAGTACATCAAAAGTGAGTCATCTTTGTGTGTTTCTACCCATTTTATGAAGACTGAAACATGTTCATAATAAGCAGCTCTTTTGTTTCTTTGGTCATGCTGGAAGAGGCAAACTAAAGAATTGAAAGGAACAAGTTTAGTGTTAAGAAATAAGCACTTTCATGGGCCACAAAGACCTTTAAATATGTGCATATTTCTCTTTTAGCCCAGAATGTGACTGAGACAGCACATGATGTGTCGCCTGATGCAAGAACTATGTTCAGTTAATGCATATTGCCAAGTTTGTGTCTGCAAACAGGAGCTTGATTTGCTGTATCTGGACTGGTCACACTCCTTCAAGAAGGCAGCAATAGCAGAATAAAGGGTAGAATACAGGGCCCTCTTGAGCTTTTTGATCAATTATTCCAAAACAAGAGTAGTTAAATCTAGGCCATAGGATTAAAATGCAGCCTGAATCCATTCTCATTTGTGATGTAAATGTTTTGGAATGGTCTGTCCTTTCCCAGTCCACCCACTCATGTCAAAAAATGATGTTGGATTTGCTGGTGATGCCAAAGCCGTGGTAAGCTGTGGGCATGCTCTCTGGTTAGGCAGGGCTTCCTGATGCATTCACTGGTGCATTAACCTCCTCAGCTGCTGGGTTACAAAACAACAAGGCAGCATCTATTACACTGCTGATCTCAGATATCACTTCCTCTGTCATCTCCATTCATAGTTACATATGACATGCAGAATTATTTTCAGCTCTACTTGGCTTGCATGTAATCCAATTTTGCAGCTCCCCCCTGGACTCTGTAAATACAGCAGCAGAAGAAGCCACCTTTTGTCCCTTTGGGCCAGGAGGACATGCCAAACATCAACATGGATGTGTTCCTGAAGACCAAACTGCTTTCTGGAAGTCTGCTCACAGACTTCATAATCCATCTGTTTTCCGTAAAATGCAGTTATTTACAGCAAAGTTCACAGTACAGTAGCTGCTGTTTATGTTGCTATTTCTGGTGAGGCTCAATATTGTCTATTTTTCATTACATCTCAATGCTGCCTTTAATTGCCTCTTTCCAGCAGATTTATGTATTATCCCTCCTGGCTGTTCACACACAGGCTTCCCCTTGCTTGGCAATCTTCCAGTCATTCCGTACTACAGAGGTACTAAAGCAGCAGAGCAGTTGATGAGAGTTAAAATAAAACTACATTATGTTGTACTACATGACCTACAGATGACTGAGCAATTGGACAACAGAGCATCTGAGACTCATCAGAAGTTCTCTTCCTTCTCTTGACTGTTCATTTTATACTTTCGGGCAGGTACAAACAAAGGTGGTAGAGGCTTAACAAATCTATCTTGAAATGTTACCTAATGCCTTTATTTATCACTACTCCAGGGGAGAGTATGTTGGAATTAATGATTCTCTCAAATAACAAACAAAAATTGTTCTCACAGCAATCAGCTTCATAATCCTGACACTTGAGACACGTGGGGAAGCAGAGACATTCCCTGGAGATCTCCTGGGGTCATTAACACAGCCAAGCTGACTCAGCAGGACATCTACATGTGGCAAACTGCAAAGCTACAAGGAAGCTTAATGGTTTTAATGTGGTGCTCAACATAAATAAACACCTGTTTCCTAAGTAAGTACATTCCTAATTTAAGGCTCCAGTGTCTTGCTGTTTAAGGCACCCAAACTCCACTGCTCTGTCATTGCCAGTAGCTGCTGGTGCCCAGTAACACGTGGAAACCAGCAAACAATTAGATATATATATATAATTATCCTGCAAATCTCTCCCTGCTCCTGCTTCCAGGGCTATAGACACCAACACTATCAAATTAGGTCATTTGACTACTAGTTCTTCAAATATTTAATAGTTTGCAAATTGTTCCCAGCCAGAAAACATTGTGAACATGCTAAAAACAGGGCTTATGCCTTTATTAATATGCAGCTTTTTTATTGAAAAAAATCAGCTTTATGGGTAGCGCTCGTCAGGATTTCGCTGAGGTGTCACGGCAGCCCGGAGTTCTCAAGGATAATGCAAGGAAGACCAGACCTATTGCTAGGTCACCTGCCCTTACAGCTCCAAACAAGGGAGTCCCTTGGTAACCCCCCCTGGGCAGCAGCTGGAGCCTGCTCCGGGCTGGGCTGAGGGAGCAAAGGCTTGGGGCTGACACGGCTCCACACTGAGGGTGCTTGGGAAAATGCCTGGCTTCGTCCTGGAGTTTTTTGAGCTTTCTACAAGTTTTTAATCATCAACTTCTGTAAAAATAGAATGGTAAGGATGGAGAGCATGAGGAACTGGGTGTGCTTTTCCAGCCCTTTAATTCCAGGGGCAATCCCAGATTCCCGGAGCTCCCTGAGGCACAGCCTGGACCAAGGATCTCCTGTTGTTTTTCCTCTTGCTGGTAGTTGGGAAAGGAGAGAGCCAAGAAAGCCAAGCCCTTGGAAGGCCTTATCCCAGTCCACAGTTCCCAGTTTTCTGACTCCTGAATAAATGCCTGACCGTAACCAGAGACTGTTTGATTTCCTGCCTTTTCCAATAAATTGTTGCTTTCAGCTGGAGTTCCTGGTGTCATCCTCCTCCAAATGCCAATTCTCTATCCTAATTGGAATTTGTTTCTAAGCAAAACTGGGAATTGTCGAGAAAACCTTATTTTCTGGGAAGAGCTGGGTTTGTTTTCCCTATCCCTGCATAATTCAGGATGCTCCCAGAGCTGTGTTAGGCACTGGCCTGAGGGGAGAGCTGCATTTATTTAATTTCATATCTTATTTATTATTTTACTTCTTAGTTTTTACTTACTGATTTTTGAATTTTATTTTTTTCATGCTTTTAAGTTATTGTTTTATTTTTATGGGTTATTTTATTTGGTAGCTCGCAGAACCTTATTCTTTATTAGCAAAAAAATACAAAACAAACAAACACCGGACCCCCCCGGAAAAAGCACAGAGAGAGAAGGTATGCCAATATTATTTTAATAAAAAATTAAATCTTTTCCCCTTAGAAAATCAGGCTCATTTAATTCTAATTAAATTGTTTCTGATGTCTTAGGTTAATGAACTCATATAGTTAAAAATATAATTTAAAATATAAACTCAAATTAAAAAAAATAAATGTAGAAAATGTAAATTAATCCAGAATATAAAATATTAAAAATAATTGCAAAATATAATTGAATACAACATAATTTTATGTTATGTATATTCTATGTAATTGGCATAGATATGAATATCAAAGTTAACTGGTAATGATAAAAATAAATATTAAAATCATAAACACAAAAAGTATGGAAATGTAGCCTAAAATAAAGGCTTTTTGTTTTCAACTTGGTGGAGGGCAGGGTTGTTGTGCCTGGGGGGTCTTTTGGGGCATTTATTTTAGAGGATTTTTGGAAGGGGATTTTTGGCCGCGTCGTTTTTTTGCCTCCGCTCTGTGCAGGTGCTGCCACCGTGTGGGCGCAGAGCGGTAGTGCAGCTCTCCTCCGTGCCCGCCCGAGGGGCGCGGAGCAGTCCGCGGCTGGTGTGTGCGGCGGTGCTGCCACCGTGTGGGTGCAGAGCGGTACTGCAGCTCTCCTCCGTGCCCGCCCCAGGGGCGCGGAGCAGCCCGCGGCTGGTGTGTGCGGCAGTGCTGCCATCGTGTGGGCACACAGCGGTACTGCAGCTCTCCTCCGTGCCCGCCCCAGGGGCGCGGAGCAGCCCGCGGCTGGTGTGTGCGGC
>VZDJ01000174.1:8243298-8337433 GCA_008694505.1 Cyanoderma ruficeps | reverse complement strand
AGAATTCCTCCCAGATGCAAGATGCCAGCAGTTGGAAACCAGGCTGCCCTGGTAGTGCCAAAGGTCTCCCACAAACTGACATCTGGAACCTGGGGCCTCACTTTGTTTTCCCCTGGAAACAGGCCATCGTTTGTGCCCAAGTTCCCGTGCCGGACACTTGGTTTCCAACTGGTGGCATCTTGCATCTGGGAGGAATTCTCATTCATGCAGAATTCTAGGTGGCAGAAGCCCAGTGCCCGGCCCGGGGACTTTCATACCCTCTTTTGTTCTCAGAAAACAAAACCCACCAGCTGCAAACTTATTTCCATGCTGGTACAAAAAATAGAGTAGGTCCTGCATGTTAACAGATATAAAGGGGGAAGAGTATCAAGGAAGTTGCAATAAAAAGAAAAAGGGAAATAAATGCAACAACTCTTGATTAATAGTAAGCACCTTTTATTGGCTGTCTTTTCATTCAACACTCATTCCATTCAATCTCTTAAACGGCTGAGCTACAGTCCAGTTTAGCATTTAAATAAAAGAAAATGCAATTTGACTTGTACAAAAAGTGTTATACCTGGGTGGCACAGAATTAAAGTTCTATTTAAGAAGGCCATAGACACAGATAATCACTACCCGTGGTTTGAAAATTAAGTCCTATGTATTTCAACGGAAAAGATAACATGTATCCTCCATCTGATGTTATGCTTGTAAAAACACCTACAAAAATGTTTGTTCAGAAGGCAGACTGGTTGGAAAGTATTTTCTATTTCACCATTTAACAAATGACATCACTTCACAAAAACTACTAGGCAGCAAAATATTTCAGGTGAATTTCACACATTAAAAGAACCCCTGACATCATCGTGTCCCAGTGATTTCAGAAGGGCCACTACAGCTCAGCACAGCAAAAAAATCTGGGTAGTACAGACTAAAATTCAGCTACAAATAATTTGTTACAAGATTTAACTCAATGCTCAGGAAATTTAAAAATCATATACACCTAGGAGTCTAGTCATCACATATTGGTTATTCCTGTTCTTTTTCCTTGCTGCTTTTGGAATTTTATGTCTGTATTATAAAGGGTATATGCTACTTCCCAGTGTTTAAGATCTTTTCAAAATTGATTAGCAAACTTTTTTGAGAAACTGGCAAATTGCCTTTTATAAAGAATACTTAAAATGTTTTTTTTGCAATCTTCTTCTGACCTTATTAAACTTCTACCCAAGCCAATAAAATTAACCAGAGCTATTTTGCTGCAAGAACATCAGCTTATATGCCAACACAAGTATGCAGGCAAAATAATTTATTTTATAAAAAATTAGCACGTGAGTGCAAATTAAACTTCTTCTGAAAGTCCTGGACTCTACACAGTTAAAGTTTTTCAACACTATCCAAAAAGAAATAAAACTCCATCTCAGGAAACAGTAAGAAAATCTACTGAAGTAAATCCTGCATTATACATGCAAAATGGCATTTCCTGGAAAAGCAAAAATCATGTGGTTATTTTCCTTTCAATTTCCTTGTCCTGTAGGATGGAAAGTTAATCCAAGAAATAAAAAAACATCATCACTATTATAAAATAGTGGTCTCTCCTCATGTCAGTTAGACTTAAGTTTGTTATCAGCAAAAATCACTATGAAAGCAGAGACAAGCAATTCAGTTTGTAGCAGAAATTCTTTTATATCCAAGCACCATCGTTTTCCCCCTGCAAAATAAATCCAGTGTGGGAAATGATCCTTTAAAACAAGGCCATTAAAACCAAAGAAAAATAACAAATAGAGCAAGAAAACCGAAGCAAAGGCAGGCACACATGCCTGAGGCAGTGAATGGGATTGTTAGAAGACATGAGGAGTTGTACATCTGCAGAGATTCCACATGGCTGAGATCCTGGGTTTCTACTCTGCTTGGATCAGGGTGTTCTCAAAGCACAAGTAGGGATTTATTTTTTATTCCCCTTCCCTGCCTGTGTTTTTAAAGGCATCAAAGATATCCAGGATGCACTGAATATTTCATAAGGCCAATACAACCAAACATTTGCTCAAAAACTCAAGTTAATTTTGTGAAATAATTTAGACTGAAAATGAAATAGCTTACATCAGAAAGGCAGCACACTTCACCCTTAAATCGAAGATTTTTGCTTGGATTCAAGCTCCAGAATTCTTACTACACATAACACAAGCAGATCCTCCAGTGACATTTTTCCTCCATTTGCCATAACTTAGTCAAGAAAGTCTCAGTGTCCATCCTTAATATCAGTGTCTTACTTCAGCAAACACTGAGCTGGGACACAGTTGCTTACAGGTGAAGGCAGATCTCACACTAAAAGGAGTGTTATTAAAACAAATAAGAAACTAAACCAGGTATAATCAAAATTTTGATCATTGTTCACTGAGGTACTTAACACATGAAACTAACAACTGTATAATTTACTAAATAAATGTATCAACTTTCTTGAGACATCAAATCATATAATTAATAAATATTCTAACAGTAAGATAATCATGGTATAAACTCTAATAGTAAAATGATATATTAATATTAATAGGTTATTTATAATTCTTAATGTGCATAAATGATACAAACTGAAAAATTAAAAAGCAATTAAAGGTACTCAATTACTCTTAAAGTTTTATGTCTCTCCAAGAGATTGTTTTGGGAGGGACTGAAATCAATGCCATGACTAACAAAGGTGGAGGCTCACCTTAAATCTAATTCACAACTCAACCTTGCCAGTGTGCCAGAAATAGTAGTTTTTCCACAATACTATGTCAAATAAGTGTAACTTTTTTAGTGATTTATTTTTTTACAAGTGAACTTTCTGGAGACACAGTAAAATAAGACAAGACTCCATTTCTCTTATCTCCTTAGCAATTGGATGCAGCTTGTGACAAATGAGCTCAAGGTAACAAATCCCTTGAAAAAGGAACGAGGTGGGTGCAAATGTGACATCCCTGAAGGGGACAAGCTTGATAGCTCAGAACACCAAAGTCTTTCTTTAATTCATAAGGCAATGTGGCATTAGTTCAAGAGAAGTAACAATCTCTTCCTAGCCATACACTGTCACTTGTGATGTTCCAATACTGACACAGGTCCCTTGGCCTCTCCAAACAGGAGTACCTTGCTTGTTTTCAAGACAGACAGCAAGTTCTCACATCACGTCTTCAGGCTGGAGCAGAATTGTGATTATTTTGCTCCACAGTGACCCTTACAAAAGAACAAAACAAAGTGAAAGGCCCAAATTCTATCTGGAAGACTCAAAAATGGTTTTGGGCTTTTCTTCATTTGCAGGAGCTATTCATACCTGCTAAGCCAACGCAGATGCATGTGAACCATAGTGGAGTTTCTTAACAATCACATTACTTAGCAAAGCACAGCATCTGCTCCATCTGTAATCACATCTGAAATAAATGCTAAACAACAATCTTTTGCAATCTGTGCACTATCAGAGCAACTCTCCATTTTTAAAATGGAAGCTGTTTTTTCAAATAACCACTTAAATGAATAAGCTGAGAAACAGCAGAAAATTAAAAACAGATGGTGACCATTTCTGCAAAAGAATCTTTAAGAGCACATACATTTAAGTTCTGATTTTGTTACCCACACTTTTTGGTCACTGTCAATGAACATGTCTTGCAGGCCACAAGATACTCTTAGAGATCTTTACTGACAAGACTGTAAAGGCAAGAGTATTTAGTTACCCAAACATAAAAACCACAATTCGTGGATGCACCATTTGGGCAAATTCATCTTAGCAAAGGAAACACACACAGGATATTACCATTACTGCATGACACCCTTGATATTTTACAACTGCCACAGAACAGTTCATTCCTTAAGCCCAAAAATGCCTCAGAACAGTCACTTAAAAATATTTTTACAGCTGGAAATCAGCATTTTTTTCTGAATTTAACATAGCTGTAGGTAAACAGAACTAGCAACATTTGTCCTGAACAAAGCAGCACATTCTGTTCCCTCTGCCCCCTCCCCAAAAGAAAGGCAAAAATGCAGTTCCTTTTCTCATCACAGCTCCCAGGCCAAGGACACTGCAGCTCTGTGAGTGTGAATTCCTCCACACACACAGCACAACTGAGTAGGGCATCCTGACCCAATGCTGGGAGATTTTACTCCACATGCACTTTTCCCATGTAGACTAAGAGGAAATGTATTGTGCTGACTTAAGACTACGTAATTTCAATGACAACAAAACCAGTAATACAGCAGAAAAAAAAAANAAAAAAAAAAAAAAAGAAACAGATACTGCCCAAGATTTTCTTTAAGAGATGGGTTGAGATGAGGCATTCAGGATGAACCAACACTGGACAAAAGAAAATCTAAAAATCCTTTAAAGTTGTCGGACTTTCCTATCAGTGTTTTTAATGTTGACATCCAGTGTCTCTACTTTCTTTGTGAGCCGATCCAACATATCATCCTGCTCTTCTATTTCAGTCTGCAGGCCAAGAGCAAGGCTCTTCAGGCGACTCAGCCCAGAAGACATCTCATCTGTCAGGGGAGAGAAGGACCACAAGGCATCAAAGTGTTCTAACACATTATCTAAATGGCCACTATCAGGATTCCTTCCTCTCCATAACCCTGGGTTAGAAAACGTTAAGATACAATTCCTCAAGTCTGAGTGCTCCTCTGAAATAGAGGAAGCACTGGTATGTTCATAGTTGTACTGTTCCTACTAGAAATGGTCACTTCCTCCTTTTTTACATTTTATATTTGGTGTTAAGTAAATCCTTAACACCAAATTCGATCTTTATCAAATGACATACCCTGTAATGTAGTTTTAATTTTTTTTAATGTATGTCATAGAAGATTTGGTACATATTTTCTCTGCTCAGCACACACAGTATGCTCAGTACCTCAATAGTTTTTCTTTAAACTTCATGCAGAGATGACAGCAATGCACTGAATATTTAAGCAGTTATTTATCATAGATGAAAAACTCCAATTTCTAGATTTTGTAATTGACCAAAACACGACAATTTCATTGCATGATTGATTGGTATAAATGCTTTTTGAGGTTAGTAAGTTTTCCACAGCTTGTGAACAGAACAAATGGACTTCAACTAGCTCTTATGACCGACCATTTCTCTTTGATTTATTCCTTTCTGATTTTTTTCCAATCTCTTCTTTCTAGGTCAGCTACACAGTGACACGTTAGCAAACAGGCACTTTGTCTTTATGCTACAGAGCAAAGGAAGGCAAACTCAGCTGAATAGTTTCAAGAAGTAATAAAAGAAATGCAGCAAATCCACAAATTAAATATTTAGTGCCTTTCAATTCTTAGCAATTTTTAGCAAAACATGTATTTCAAAAGCTGTGCATTGCTTTAAATTGTTTGGGTCTAAAGTGATGTACCATCTAGATAGTTTTGAAATGCAAACACAAGCAAATGGTTTTTAAATTATCAAATTTTGCATGTTAACTAAAAAAAGTGTTGACAATATATCACTTAATAATTTTGTCTGGTTTAGGAATCAAAACTTCACAATTGTACGACATCAGACAGCTTCAGTTTCCTCACTCACCTAAGTTGGTATCAATTTTCTGGTGGTAAGCTCGCAATTGTTGGTTCTTTGGGTAGGCATCCTTTTGCACTGAAGAAACTAAATCTGCTTTGTTGAAATCATTGTCTGTTAAGAGTACAGAGTACAGTATATTATATAATGAAAAAGCATGTAAGAAGAGGTTTTGAAATTTTAGCAAGGCTGTTAAAAATTAGTTTGAACACAGCTGCCAGGTAATCACATAACCAGAGTATCAGGAGTAGTCCAGGACTATAGGCCAGCTCTCAAGATGAACACTTTAGCTACAATTATTCTCTTTCGGGCTGCCGCTTGCAGTTGCAGCAGGGCGTTGGGAGAGAAAAGCAAACCCGGCGCACCCCCGGCGGGACAAAGGGCCGGGACGGCCCCCGGGACCCGCAGGGGAGCCGCTCCGCCTCCTGCTGGACAGAGCTCGGCACTGCGCGGAGCGGGAGCCAAGTCCCCACAGCCTTCAATCGTTACTCACACACCATCATCATCATCATCATCGATATCCTGCTGCCTTCCCACTCCTACTGTGTTACATAATCGAGGCTCAGCTGATAAAGAAACAGTTATTTAGTACGAAAAAGCCCTCACAGAAGTTAACAGATTGAGAGAAGGAGGAATGAGGCCAAACTCCATACTACACCTTCTGAGAATCAAGAAATTACTTCAGTGTGAAGGGTCAGAATCCATGTTTGAAATAACAAGGACAATGTGCCTGGAAACTATGACAAACAATGGTTAAAAGGAGAACCTCTGAACGTGTAGCATTTTGGCAAACTTTGGGAAACCCTGTCTGCACACTGAGTGCATTCTCTATGCAAATATAAGCACTGGGTGCTTCTAGTCTTTAGGGGGTATAACACCTTCACTACAGATATAAAGAGTTTAATGGA
Source organism: Cyanoderma ruficeps (assembly GCA_008694505.1). Classification (NCBI taxonomy): domain Eukaryota; kingdom Metazoa; phylum Chordata; class Aves; order Passeriformes; family Timaliidae; genus Cyanoderma; species Cyanoderma ruficeps. Next base: position 8,331,018 of record VZDJ01000174.1, on the reverse strand, counting down.
AACAATTCCCTAGATCCCAAAGCATGAGGGCTGGAATACACATCTCCAGATGTTAGGCAGCAAGGTAAATCAGCAGCTGGGCAGGCTGAATGGACTCTGCCTTCATCATTCTGCAACTTTGCCCCACATGGATTACAGGCATTCAGTGTAAAATAAAGTTAACAAACCTGAATTATCTAGCTTCCTTAAATTTGGATGGCTTTCCTGGTATTTTGACTCTTGTTCTTTACTAGACACGATTGCTTCTTTTAACCTAGTAAAAAAAAGAAATAAAATGAAAGCATTGCTATTGACCTCAGCATTAAAGAATAAAGGTAGCTAGACCATCTCACGAGTTTACAGGAGTTTGGAAGAACCAACAGACGTTTTACTTTCTCATTTTCTGGTGATATTTCAGACATGCTGTGAGAGACAAGTCCCAAATAAAAAGTTTGTCACTTACCTGCTGTTAGCATAATATTCAGGGGCTCCATTCTGCTCTGGCTTGCTCTCCGGAGGTTTGGCTTTGAAGTAGTTTACCAAGCCCCCCCAAACACTCTTGATGCTGTTGATGTGCCTTTGACTGGTTTTCAAGTCCTGGTCCATTTTATCCACCATCTGCTCCGTGCGCTTCAGAGCCTCTCCCTGACGGACGAGCTCCTAATGGGCATTGACAGAGAAAAGCAGATCAGAAAGCCAGGATAAACTGAGACATCAAACAATTCACTCTAAAGGTGACACTCTAAAGAAAAATAACAACGTTCCTTCATCTGTGCAGATTATTTCTGAGGGCAAACAGCTTTTTCCCCTTGCTCCCTTTCCTCCAGGGCATTTCAATCAATAGCTGTCTGTCAGCCACTGCATTAACCAGCTGTAAAATCCTCATCCCTGTGACGTCCAGGGTTCCTGGCACCTACCACAAACACCACTCAGGAGTTTTCTGCACTGGCCTTTTGTCAAGCTGACATTTGCACCTATGGCTGACCACCAGATGGGTGACGTGGTGGAAATGCACAGGTTTATGGCAGGGGAACGAGCAAGCAGGACAATTTCTGGTTATGGATGGCACCTTCTATTTTCACCTAATTGGGATGTTTCTCATAATTTAGAAGTTGAACAACCAAAGGAAATAAACACAAACAGAATTTCTTCAGACTTCAGGAATATTTTAGTTGATTTTAACGGTGCAGGATTTAGGAAATTTTATATATAGAAGCACATTATTTTCTAATTCAGCAGCACAAGCACTATTCCAAAGTAATCCAAAGATTAATGCTGGCAGGAAACTTGCCTGCAGCTACCACCAGTGCAAAACAAAGAACTTGTGTTCATATTCTTGCTAAACTCTGGGAAATTTTAGTTGAGTATTCTTTTTTTTTAACCCCCTCAATAAAGCACAAACACACAGACTTCAAATTTTACCACAGGGCCCATGTCAAGCCTGAATTCTTGATTCCTCGCTTGTGACTTCCTTAACAAATCACGAGGCTGAAAGTTCACAGAAGTCCCACCAAGAACCCTGTGAGCATAAGGACTGGCTGCAGCTTGGACATGCTCCGCGGTTAATTTAGGCAACCACACCACCCAAGGAGCATCCCATTACAGCAGGTGACACAAAGGACAACACCTTCATGAGCCCAAGCACAAAGTGCTGAAACAGAGCCAGAGAATGAAGGAAATGATTAATCAGGGTGAACCGAAGCACATCACAAACAACTAACAGGGAAGGTCCTTCATCTAACCAAGAGGACTGCTAAAAACCTTTTAGTCAGCTAAAAATTAGTAAGAACTGTTGAAAACAGCTGAAAGCACGGCCGAGTGCCAGCCTCAGTACTATTCAAACACACAGGCTGTAACTGGGATTTTTCCCTCAAAACCCAAACACCACCACCCAGAAAACAGAGGAAGACAGGCTGGCTGGAAAACACCAAGAGGGACTTTTCAGGAGACTGCCCGTGGGGACAGGGGGAACAGGACTCCCCTCAGGGAGGTGTGAGCGAAGGGGGAGCGGTCGGGCCCTGCGGCCGCTCCTCCCCAGCGGCCTGGGGGCGAAGGCTCCGCTCCCGGCCCCGACTCACCTCGGAGGCGGCCACGCCGATGCGCTCGGACTCGTAGAGAAGCGACAGGGAGCGGGTGGTGCTGTCGGCGGTGGCGGCGGAGCGGCGCAGTACCTCCTGCTGCAGGTACCACTGCCGATCCGCGCCGCCCGCCCCACCGGGACCCGCCGGCGCCACATCCTCCTCCTCGTCCTCCGCGAACGGGTTGTAGCTCCTCGGGAGCGCCGACATGGCACCGCCGACCGCGAGAACCCTCGCCCTCCACAGAAACCCCCGCCTCGAGCCGCGGCCTCTCCACTGCTTCCGCCCACGGCACGAGCGCCGGGCGGAAGCGCTGGGCACAGCCACCGAGCGCCTTCCCCCCCGCTGGGCGGGGTGAGAGCGCCGCAGCGCCGCTGGTGGACAGGCGGCTGGTGGGCAGGACCACTGCGGCGGGCGGGGGGGGGGAATATGTGGAGGGATGCCTGCGCAAAGAGGGGCGCGGGCAGGGAGGACGGAGCACCGGGCGGAAGTGAAGCCGCACTGGGAGCTGCCATCTTTATAGCGTGATTGGTGAACTGTGCTCCCGCGGGAGGTGCAGATCTCGCGGGCGGGGGCGAGGCGGGCTGGCCGGCGCCGTTCCCCCACAACATGGCGGCCGCGGCGGTGGCGGCGGCAGCGGCGGCTGCGGCCACGGCGGCCACGGCAGCGGCGGCCGGAACGGCGGCTGCCACGGCCGGGACCGCCGCGGCTCCCTCCGCGGGCCCTGCGGGGCGCGGGAACAGCGCGGCCACCGCGCGCGGCTTCTACTTCAACACGGTGCTGTCTCTGGCGCGGTCGCTGGCGGTGCAGAACCCGGCTCCCCTGGAGAAGGTGAGAGCGTTTGTGGGGAGCGGCTGTCACGCGTGGGGGCTGCGTGTGGGGCGCTGTGTGTGTGCCGGCTGCGGGGTTGTCACGCGTGGAAGCCGCCCGTGACGGGGGGGCCGTGCCGCGGCAGGGGTGGCCCCCGTGTTTACAGGACTCGCCTGCAACCCGGTCGGCGCCGTTCGTGGCCCCGTCTGTGCACTGTTTGTGCCGTGTGGGGGGTGTTCCGCCGCCGCCTTGGCACTGTCACGCGTGGGAAGCGGGTTAGGGCAGCGAGCGTGCCCGCGGACCGGGAGATGCCCCGGGGGACGCGGCTCTGCCTGGGCAGGGCTGTCTGTGGGCTCTGGGGGGTTCTGTCACCACGGCTTCGTCCGTCCCTGCGTTCGGGGCAGCTGGGCCTCAGGGATGCTCGTGTGGGCCGGCTTGACCCAACAATTCGGGTCAGCAGCGCACCCTCGGGGCGAGGAACTGGATCTTGCTGCGTGTCCCCCAAGTCTGTAGAATAGAGTCCTGTGGGAGTGATTAGTCTCAACCTAATTAGGGCTGGTTGCTTTCCTCCGCGTATCTGGTTAAATCCAAGCGACGCAATCGGTGCCGGGTAGAATGTGGGTGAGATGGTGCTCTGCTGAAGGGAGAACCCCGGGGGTCGTGTCTGGGCAGTGCCCCCGAGGGGCTGCCCCGCTCCGGGCGGGTGTTTGTGCTGCTGCCCGCAGCAGGGATGGACAGCCTGGTGTGCTGGGACTGGGCACCAATGGCATCAGGCAATAATCGTGACTAAATAGCTGAAAAAAGCACTGCTGTGTGCTGATGAAAATTATAGTGCTTGTTCTGAGCCAGCTGTTGCAGCCTTCTTTTCTTATTTCTTGTTCTGGAAATGTACCGTTGATGTGATAGCCAGCGGTGAAATAATAATTTTTCTATGCCCTGCTGTTGGTTCACAAATATCCGGGGATTTTTTTCTTTTTTCCAGTTTGACAGAATACAGCAGTTCAACAACAGTAGCAGTTCATATCTAGCTGAAGTTGCTCACTCATGTTATTGTTATTGTAACCTGACGTGGCTATCAGCAGTCATTTTCCAAAGTTCATATTTCCTGTACTGTATTTTATGTTGATTGAGAGCATTATGTGTGTTGTACTACAGGTCTTGTAATTAGGAAGTCTGGTATTTGAGGGACCAGAATCTTGAATTGCACTGAGCTTCCAGTAAATTCTTTGAATCCTCTAGGGAGGGGAGGTTGTTTCTTTTTTAGAAATTTCAAGGTGGGATATTCAGGGAGTTATCTAAATAGGAAGTGACTTGACCTTCAAACATTAGTAAGTCAAACAGTTATTTATTATGAAGGCCATTCTTAGTATTTATTAACATCAAGGAAATTTATGAAAAAACAACATGCATTTTCCCATTTATTAATGATTCCCTAGAAGAACAAAGTATTTGGGAGGTTTGATGTATTCTTTAAACGTGTGTTTGTGGAGTATGGAGAGAAGTAATAGGTAAGTAGTGAGAAAGAAGTAGTTCTGAAAACTTAATCTGTTATGTTGAAAGGATGTGAGCAGGAGTCATACACAGGTTGGCAACAGTTAATTGTTCAGTGCTGTATATGTAGAAGGCATTGGTGGAGCTGTAACTGAAGCTGCATCCACCTATTTTTTGTTTACAGGAATTGAGTAAATATAATAAAAGTGCCTGCTGCACATTTCCTGCACATCTAAAAGTCAAGTAGTGGAACAAAGGCTTTATCATCCTTCAGCACTTTGATCAAGTGTTGAAGAAAACCTTTAAATCGGCCCATGTTGTAGAAAAAATGTTTGACAGCTGCTTGAGATTTTTCTGTCTTTTTCTGGCTTCTGTCATTCATCACTCTTTCCTCGCCCTTGGATGTTCTCACTGAGATTGATGACTGAAGGAGGGTAACGTGGCCAAATCTATTCCAGGAGATGGAGAGACTACTGTGTGCTTCAAACAAGCTTCAATTTATTTTTCAACCTCATTCTACTGTTCTTTCCCTCTGTTGTTTTTCAGGTACAAAAGCTGCTGTGTATGTGTCCAGTGGATTTCCATGGGATTTTCCAGTTGGATGAACGTCGTAGGGATGCTGTTATTGCTTTAGGAATCTTCCTAATTGAATCTGACCTTCAGGTATTTTTCTCACTTAGGCTACCTATTTACCTTCAAAGATCGTGGATTAATTCATGTTTAGTCGTTCAATGAATGAAAAGTTGGTATTTGCTCTTTATAAAAGTAGATTAAAAAGGTCAGAGATAAGGGATGGATGCCGTCAGGAGAGCAGGGAAGTACTGGTAGATGTGATAGGCAGTAGCCATGGCACTGCCACAGCCAAACTGCTGCCATGTTTTCTGGTCATCGTGGCTTGAGCAGAGAGAGGAAAGAGCATTCAGGAGGATTTACTCACTCCAGATGTGTCACTGCATGTTCTTCCCCACATGCAGCTGACTGGCAGGGATGCTCCAGTGCATTCCTGAGGGCCAGGTTTGCAATAGGCCCTTTCATGCCAGGATAAACAGACAGACAGGGCACACAGGCTGCATTGTACACAAGCATCCCTTCTGTGTCTGCCAACGGGGCCAGCACAAGCTGGTTCTCTTCCCCTTGACTGCTGGGCCTGGTATTGTTGTGTGTAGAGGAAAGGAAGCACAGACAGAGTGCCAGGTCCAGTGCTATTAGACCTCACATCAAATTCTTTCATGTTGCTAAGGTTTGCATCAGGCCTGAATTGCCTCCTGTTTAGTAACCATGTGCTGTGGTACAGCTTGCATGGATATTATTGACCTTGTTTTTTTCTTTTTGTGTTTTTTTATAAGGCAGCTGTGCTGTGCTTTGATTGGCAGGTGAGGGAGCTGAAGTGTTACAGAGATTTGTTAAGTGACTTGTGTAAGGCCATGGAGTGCATCACATGTACTGAATTGGCACTGGCACTCTGAATTCCTAGCTGCCCTAAAATTATTTTGGGAGCTTGTTTGTCAATTAATAAAATGTTTGAGGTTAGGTACTGTTCTGGAACCTCCTTCTCCAGCTTTTAGAGAGAATGAACTGCTGCCTGGAGTGAAAGGTTTGGATTTAAGGCACTGAATTGGGTGACTTTCATTTGCTTGTTTTGAAATCAGTCTTGCAATAGTCAAGAAGCCTGTGGAGTAATCCTTAGAAGGAAGTTCTGTGTGTGCTAATGTAATTTTACTATATCTTTAAAATATCTTGAGATTATATAGTTGAGCTTTTCTTCTCCATTTTCAATAGAATATTTTCTTCTTTAGCACAAGGATAATGTGGTTCCTTACCTTCTGCGGCTCCTGAAGGGCCTTCCCAAAGTGCAGTGGATAGAAGAAAGCAATGCACGGAAAGGCAGAGGTGATGTTTGGATTTTTTGATCTTTGTCATGGAATGCCAGCCAGGAAATGGAAATAGCAAAGGTTATTCAGGACATGGTTCAAGGAGAGGGGAGAACTCCTGCTAGGTTCTTCCTTAGCTCCTGGCTTGACAGCCTTTAATATTGATTTTCTTTAGAAGCCAAAGGAAGTTGAATAGATCCCTGTTTTCCTGCTTGGCTGCTTTTTGATGAATTGCAGTTTCCAAATAGTTCTGTGTTCAATATATTTTGTTACTTAACTGGTAAAGATTGTGTAGTAGCTAGAACAGGAGAGTGGAACGTGAGATTTGTATGCTCTTAGCTTTGATGCTTAGTTGCTGTTTAAACCACTTCATTTTTTTCCTCCTTTAATGTAAGAATACTTTTATACAGTATTATGTAATGAAGGTTTATTTCAGATTAGTTGAAAGCCTGGAAGGTTTTTAATTCTGATTTTTCTTTAGACATTTACGCTGAAATTATGATGGTTAGAGTGCTTCTAAATTTTGTATGTAATACAATTTTTTCTACAGTCTATCTCAAACCTTTATGATAGGGGAGCCACGTGTGTCTTCTTGCTTTATTATAGTTTGCTCTTTCTATGTTGGTTCTCTCTAATGAGGTTTAAGTGCCTGATTTTCTCCATTACTTTGCAGGTTTGCTTCCAGTGGCAGAAAACTTCAGCTTCTGCTTAGTGACGTTGTTATCTGACGTGGCTTACAGGGATGCATCTCTCCGGGAGCAGGTGCAGTTTCAGTTTGTGCTGTTGTATCACCCAGCTCTCCTGTGCTGCAATCCTAACAAATGTCTGGAGGAGAGCACAGCTGCTCCCTGTCAGCAAGGGGCTGACTGCTTTAGGGTGTGCATTCATGCATTAATTTGCTTGTGTTAATAGTTAAGTACTTAGAGGATATTCACAGGTCTGCAGCTACTTTTGGGTGTCAGTTGCTGAGCCCAGGGTTTTGGAATTCCAGTTTTGGTACTGAAGTTGGGAGTGTTGCAGTTTTATTGTGTAGTATTTGCAGCTCAGTGCAGACTTTGCAAGAGAAGCTCTGTAACCTGAGTGAGGGCAATGTAATCTTTTAGTCACACAGCATTAAGAAATCTTCACAGAGGTGCTTACATTAATATTTACAAGTCTCATTTGTTGCAATAATCTGGTATAAGATAATGATATCTCTTTACCAAAAGATATTTTTGTATGTCTGTCTTGATGACTTTAGATTTTGGATGCAATCCTACAAGTAATGCAGTTCCTGTTGGGAATGTGCCAGACACCGCAAATGCACGATAAAGGTAGTGATAGAATTGTTACTGTATTTGTAACTCCTGTCCTCTGAACTTCTCCGGTGTTTGTTTGCTGGTTAGCAGGCTCAATCCTGAAAATTGAGTTTTGTCTTTCAGCTTCCCTTAGTGCTTCTCTGTTCTGTTTGATGCTGTCTGGAAAATACAGAAGCAGAACTGTAGTAATTTGTGGTGCTTTCATGGTTTTTCCTCTGCTTGTACAAATCGGTTGTTGTAAAGCAGTTTAGGCTGAAACAGTTTAGTAAAGTGGTAGCAAAACCATGAAGAGGAAGTTCTAAGTTACTGTTAATGTGCTGTTACATGGGTTTTTCTTTTCCAGAATATTTATGCAAGTATGCAGTGCCCTGCCTGATAGGAATTTCTCGAGCCTTTGGTCGCTACAGCAATTCAGAGGAAGCTCTCCTTTCAAAGCTTTTTCCTAAAATTCCCCCACATTCCCTGAGAGTTCCAGAAGAGCTTGAAGGAATTCGCCGTCGATCCTTTAATGATTTCAGATCAATTCTTCCCAGTTCTCTGCTCACTGTTTGCCAGGAAGGAACACTGAAGAGAAAGACTAGCAGTGTATCCAGCATCACACAGGTTTGTATGACTTGCTCTGTGTTGGAGTCAGCACTGAGATGATTTCTTGGTCTCTGTGGAGTTAANTCTTGGTCTCAGTGGAGTTAAGACCTAAGCCTGGATATGCAGAGAGTCTCTTAACACATTGTTTGACCAAATACAAATATCCTTGTTGTGGTTTCACAGCTGAGTTACAAAATAGTTTTGTAGTTTCTGAATTACAGAAGAAGCAGTGACAGTTAAAATAGCAACTGTACTAGTAACTCTTTACATGGAGAATTTGGCAAAGCCCATTCCATGTGTTATTTTCACTAAAAGGCATTGTAATGTATATCTGTAAAATCTGGCATTTAATGGCTGAAGTTTTCACAAGAGGATGCAGGAACTCTTCCCGGTTTCACCAGGAGCTGTGAATGTTTGTTGTCTTGGGGGAAGACTGGATTCAGATGGTGCTTTAAAACTACAGATTGTTACTGGCATAGTTTCCTACAGTAGAGAAGTCATCATTCAGATCTCTTCCCTTTAGTCAAAAGCACTGAACTGGCATTTTTTAACTTCCCATTTTTGGCTGGAATTGAGCTGTTAGACCCAGCAATATGGAAGTTCCTGTTAGTTTTGCTTGAAGCTGTGTTTCATTTTAAAGCGTACAATCTATTCCCTGGCAGGTTTTTAAATGTTTTGTGAATGTTTTCTAAAATACGGCTTTTGTGCAACGTTCCAGGTCAGTCCTGAGCGTGGGCTTCCCCCTCCCAGCTCTCCTGGAGGATCTGCTGCAGTTCATTACTTTGAAGGTAGATTACCTTAAGGAACAGTCTGTGGTTTGGGGTTTTGTTGCTATTTATATAAAATTTAAAACAGAAACCCTTTTGACCCCTTTCTCTACCTTCTAGAATTCTTACAGGAATTCATTCAGTGGCACATGCTGGCTAGGATTATTTAAAATATTGTGGGTTTAAGATAGTAGGAAGTAATTATTAACACCAGTAATTTCCAAGCTCAGTTATTTTTTTTCATGTTTCTTGATTCCCTTCCTGCTAGGCAGTGCCTAGTACTGAAGAGCTTAATTCAACTAGGCCAAAAAGATTTCAAGAGATTAGGCTGAGTAACTTTGAGGAACAAGAGTTAATATTGTGCTTCAGTAGACAACTACATTGTTGATCTAGACTCTGGAGTTTTGAGGCTTGTGGCACATTGTATAAATCCAAAACAACTGCTCCATTTGGAGTGAGTGTGATGTGGGGCATTATGGAAGACCTGGTAATTTGCTGGAGCAAGAAATGTTAAAGGAGACACTGCAGTGTTCACTAATGTGCATTAGTTAATGTATCATAAAAGGCCAAAACCTGAGAAAGTTTCATGAATTAACATGCAAACTCTTAACTACTGAGTTGTGGTAGAGCACCATCTGTGAGTTCTAGGTCAAAGCAGGGCTTAAAAAGAAACTCTTCTTTACGAATCATGTGGAGGACAAGCTCTGCATCTGACCTGTTTTGGTGTCTCTGGATTTGTCCGGCCCTTTCAGGTTTTTAACAGTTTAAGCTTTCTCTGTTTCTGGACCATTCTCCTCTCTCAAGCCTTGGCTTAAATTAATTTTTTCCACATTGCTTTTCTTTTTCCTTCACATTGCCATTTCTAGAGGTATCTCTTCCTCAATCATATAGTGGGGTTGCAGGGTAGTTCTTAAATTGCCAAGTAGGACCAGGCCTGTTTATCTTCTGTGTACTGTGTTGAACCAATATATTCTTCTTCAGTGTTGTAGTCTTCATGGTTTGAATTAAAAAAAAATAAACCCCAAAAGCTGCAGGTTAGAGAGATACTGTTGTAGTAGAACAGAAATAATCTTGAGTCTGTAGGTGAATAGTGGACAACTTTGTAAAAGTTTTTGAATTATTTTAGTTGTCTCTCTGGTAGACTTATGATTATTCCAGTCAGGTGTTTATTTTCAGTACTAACTTCTACCAAATATTTCAGCTACAGTCAGTCCTTGTATTACTTCTGTTGATAGAGTTTGTGATAGTCTTGCCTTCTGAAGAAGATGAGTAGTGACCTTGGTTTTATTCCGGCCAAGGTTAACAGCTTAAAAAAAAAGAACTGAGGACTTTGTTCTTGTTGTTGTCAATAAATAGTCTTGCCTGAAAGCCTGTTAATCACAAGAACATTACTCTAGCACGGCCAGCTGAGCACTTCAGAAAGGCATGAGATGTAATTTCTCAAGAGGAAACAGAGCCAAGAGCAGTTTGCTGAGCAAGTTTTTTGCTTAATAGAGTACTTGAATCTGAAAAATTATTTGATCCTCTTTGCTTTCAAATTGCTGTAGTGAATTGGTGTCTATTCTAAGATGAACATTGTGCCATGTGTTCATTTCATCTAATACAGGGGAAAGCCTTGCAAGATAATTTTGACTTAACCTGTCTTTGCATCTCCATGCTTCTAATCTAAAGGGCTTTTACAAATGTTTCTAGGTAGATGCACATCAGCAGTGTGGAAAGGTTTGTCAGAAGTATTTCTGACATGGACACAAGTTGTTGTAATGAATTCTCTGTTGTGGTAGTAAACTTCTAATGACAATTGTATTGTAGTTTTCTGTCTTAATTTAGCAGTAGATGAGCTGAAATGCACCTCTGTCAAGTTAAAGACTGTGTTAGAAGGAACTCTTTTGTAGTGGCTAAATAGTTCCTTTAAAGAAAGTTAATATCCTTTCTCTCCTCAAGCTTGCATTTCCATTATTTTTTTTCTGATCAGGTTCATATCTTCCTGATGGGAGTGCACTGGATCCTGATTATTACTTCTCCACAATCAGCTCCAGCTTTTCAGTTTCTCCTCTCTTCAATGTTATTAACAATAAAGAGTTTAACATCCCACTGGAAATGCTCCAACAGCTGTTGAACATGGTACGTGATGGGTCCTTGTGAAGATTGCAGTGACACTGGGTTCTAGATATTTGCTAGAAATAAATGAAGTTTAGGCTTTTGGAATTGCAAGTAAAATGACAGCCTTTGTCTCTGAAGCTTTGTGTAATTTTATTTTTATGGCATTTAAGGTCACACTTCAATAGCATTCCTGAAAAGCTCTCATATAAACCATGCAGAATTTGGAAAGTTAAGCAAGTGTATGTCAGCTGCTTCCTGCTTGAGTCTTGCAGACCACTTGTTCTGGTCTAATCTGTATACTCCTAGTTGCTGAAATAGAAGATTGGGTTTTGCTGTGAGAGTGAGACTTCCTGAAGGGTTTGTTTGCAGGGAATTCACACAAGTGACAGAAGCTGCAGGCCCTGTCTGCTTTTGGCATCAGCTCTTCTGGAACAGCAGAGAGGCTCAAAGGTTCTTCTTGCAGCCTTAATTTCATCTGAGGCTTTGTAGTGAAGTGACTTGTGTTTTCTGTGCATTAGCAAAAATTTATTAAATTGTATTCTTGTCCTATCTAGAGTCACTAACAGGAAACATCCTGTTTTAGTCTGGGTTTTTTTCCTCCATAGGTAAAGCAGACCGTTGAGGATTCTCTTCTGAAGACCTTAGATGCAGTTATAGCTGAAGTTACAGAGGTATGGTTTTACCTTCCTCCTTTAATGGTTTTAATACTTCATTTTTTGCCTTACTACTTAATAAGGTATGCCTTCTCTTTGCAAAATGATACTAATTTCCTTTTTAAACAGTTCTTTCAGTGTTTTATATCTAGCCTTAGACTGTGTAAAATGGTGAAGGATGGTGATATTTTTCACTAAAGGAGGAGGAAATAGTTATTTTCCTATATTAGCTCTGTTGTCCTAATAAATTACAGCATTGGTTGCCCAACTGGTTTACTGTAGACTGAGGTCTTTCTTGCCTATTGCATTTCCATTGTCTTTTTTCACATATATGAAATGCATTGGTTGTTTTCAGTTTGTGCCTTGGAAATCACTGCTGCATTTCTAGGTGCCATTTCTGTGAGTTTGTCAGTGTTGCAGCTCGTGGATTTTCAGAGCTGGCAGGCTTGGTTCTTTAGGTCTGTGAGTCCTCCCTTCAGAGCAAGGACTTGTTACTTGTTCCCCTCTCCCCTGGGTGCAGTTCTGTCACAGCCTCCACCACATTTCATGGAGTTTGCCTCATTTCCTCAGGGCATAAAGCTGTGGTGAAAGGGGCGTGTGCTGAAACGTGTGCAGAAATGACTCTGCTTTGCTCTCAGCCTCCCATCCAGCACTGCCATGTTTGAAATGTAGGCCTGAGTGGAGACAACCTCAGCCTCTCCTTTTGCCGTCTCAGTGAAGTGAGAGCTTTGAGTCCTCCCTCTTTTTATCTTTTTTGTTTTTAGCCTCATTGTAAGAGAAATAGGCATGCTATTCAAATCAGTGACTGAATCTTGTTCAATGCATTGAATGGCTGTACTTTTTCTTTTGTTAAAAGTAGAGTGGTGAAAAGCTGTAAGGTTACCTCTGGTACCTATTTTATAGGTTTGTTTACATTGTGGAGGTGGAGTGAGATTTATTTATTTGTAGAATGGAAAATACTTCCTTTTGAATCTGGCAGATTGCTTCTTTTCTCTTTCAGATGGGTTCTAGTACAGATCTCTATTACAAAACCTTCAGTGACCCTCTTTACCTTGCTCAGTTTAAAATGCTGAGAGACACACTATACTATATGAAAGGTATAGTATTTTTTTTTTTTTCTTCATTATGGGTAGGATCACAAGCATCATCTGCTTTGTATGCAGTGCTTGAACGTTGGGTTTGCATTTCCTGGGGACTCTACTTATGGTATTGAATTTGTATTTTGAAATGTTTCCATAATAAAAAGATGCCATGAAAGTAGGAAAAAATATTTTGATCATCATTAAGAGATTAATAGATGGCATTTAAATTGTCTTTTCACTGGTGGACTTTGTTAGGATATTTATCTTTTAGACAGGACATAAACTTGATTAAATAATATAATTTATAATGTAGCAATGACTTTTATATATGCTGTTATTCTGATACACTGACTTCCATCCTTCCGGTATAATATTGTTTCCTTTTCTTTCTTTAGACCTTCCCAACACATTTGTGAAGGAAATCCATGATTTTGTGCTGGAGCAATTCAACAGCAGCCAGTCAGAAGTTCAGAAAATCCTCCACAATGTGGATCGACTGCACAACGAACTGAGCCCTTTGAAACTGCGCTGTCAGGCCAATGCTGCCTGTGTGGATCTCATGGTGTGGGCTGTGAAAGATGAGCAAAGTAAAAAAAATGCTCTTTGCTCTCTGCAGTGTCTGTCTGTTGTGTTCTAACTTGCAGAAATACTTACAGAGTAGATGGTGCTCAGAAAAATATTAAATTTCAGTGGAATACTTTTTACTTTTAGAATGCAAGAGTAACACTTCATCAAAAGGTTGTCAGATTAGTTGGCTGAGTAGTTAGACATCTCTTTATGGAAATGGAAACAGAAGCTTCCTATTAGTTATCTCCAGGGGATGCCATAAATGCTGAATTGCATGCAGCTATGTATTTTCTAGTTTCTGTTTTATTTATTGCTCTTAATGTTTTAAATATTTCTCAGTGGTTCTTTTAAAGGAAGTGTTTTTTCTTCATTGCTAGCAGGACTGGGAAGCTCTTTCTTACTTTTCCTCTATTTTCTTTCTTCTTATATAAATCTTACATCTGCTGAACATGTGAAGGGATTTTTTTCTTTTGGACATTGCAATATTTGATTTCTGTTCAGTGTGAAGTATGCTCAAAATCAGCTTTAAACTGTTATTCTTTCAGTCACAGTGTTTGACAGAGCTGTTTGGTGCAGGTGCAAAGTTTGTGAAACTGTTCTTGCAGAAGCAGCACTAAATCTTATACTACAAGTTTGAAGCTTATAAATTCTCTCCATTATTTTAGAAATTCCAGTAAGCACTGGGTTGTATGTGGCCTAATAACAAATTAAAAATAATTTTTCTGTTGGATTTTTTTATTTAAGGTGCAGAAAACCTGTGCATCAAGTTGTCAGAGAAGCTGCAGTCAAAAACCTCAAGCAAAGTCATCATTGCTCACCTACCACTGCTAATTTGCTGTTTGCAGGTCTGTCTTTACAGCATTTGTCATTAGTTACCATAATTACTCATTGTATCAGTGAATGAGAGTTTAGGGAGTTTTACAGATTGCTGGAACACATTATCTGCTATTTTTGTTACTTTCCATCACTGTGTTCTACTTTGGATTTCAGAGGTCTGGTGTGAAAACTAGGAACTGCTTTTAGAATTTTCTTAGCTCAACTACTTCTTAAAGAATAATATTCATGAGGGTTTTCTAACCAGTATTTAATTTCTGAACTATTTAGTTCAAATAGTTAAAATATTGGGACTGGCAGGTCACTGAGGTTTTAGACTAAGCCTTGGTTATTCTAATTTTTGTCTTTATTGGGCACTTATCCAGTCTTACGAATGTGATGTTTTCTACCACATAAGTTGTAAGTTATCAGGTTCCTCTAAATGTTGGAACGTGTACAGTAACTTTATTTTTGGGGAGTGCAGTTCATTTCATATAACTCCCGTGAAAACACCCAGGAGGAGAGCAGCAAGGCTTGAGTAGTGTATGACAAACCCTTGAATAACCTAAACCAGTTAGTGGCTTAAAATGTCTAAGTCTTCTGCTAAAAATTGAATCTCTCAAAACTAAGTAGGATTTGTTTTGTTTTCTCTTTGTTTGTTTGAGCTGAAGTTGCAAGCTTGCAGCTGAAATAAAAATAGTGCTGTTTTATTCTAAAGCTATGTTTTGTTGATTTTGTTTTGTTTTGTTTTCCTTTTTAGGGTCTAGGTCGTTTGTGTGAGAGGTTCCCTGTTGTGGTTCATTCTGTCAATCCATCATTGAGAGACTTTCTTGTGATACCTTCCCCAGTGCTTGTGAAACTTTACAAATATCACAGCCAGTATCACACAGGTAAAGGAAAAAAGCCTATGCTCCAGTGTGATTGTTTTCCAACTTGGATAGCTTCTTCATGCTTTTTGGTATTTTGTGATGGAGTTGTAAATGGAAATGGAGATGGAATTGTGCAAATTTTTTTGGAGGTGGGGAGAAGGGAAGCAAATGAGATTCTGGTAGAAATGTGTCTAAGGGTAAGCAGTAGAACTGCTGTGTCTGTTCTGACACTGAGCACTTCTGTCTTGAGTGAAATAGCGCAGCCACAGCCAGTGCATAATTATCCTCATAGCGAGGGAAAAGAAATCACATACCCAGTTGGAACCTCCCCTGTTTCAAGTTGAGGCTGTTGTGTCTAATTCTCCTACAAAGGCTGCTTCTGTCTGCCCCGTAGCCTACTTTGCAGTTTGGGAGGCAGCCACTGGGTCTGTCCAAAGCTGCTGCTTCTCCAGAGTGAACTAGGTCAGATTCCTCACACTCCCCATACACATCCTCTGCTCCAGCCTCGTGACAGTCTTGGCATTGGGCAGGTTTTTGGTGTTGGTTTTAAATTTTAATCTGATTTTGAGTTACGATTTCCAGAAGAAAAGTGTTCCATTCAAATCACTTGCTGATGCAAAAGCAGTATTGTAATGCTAGAGCAAAATAGTGAAGTACTAAGTGGCTAAATTTAGGAATAATAATTTAGGAATAGTCAAATGCAGTAACGGCTTGTATGGCTCATCAAGCAGTGCTGATTTCTGTACTCCTGTGTTCTTAGTAGGTGGGAATGACATCAAGATTAGTGTCACCAACGAGCATTCAGAGTCCACTCTAAATGTCATGTCTGGTAAGAAAGGTCAGCCATCCATGTATGAGCAGCTGCGTGACATTGCCATAGACAACATCTGCAGGTAAGAGGGGGATGGCTCCATGCTGCACGTGTGCCATTTCCCTGGCTCCATGCTGCACATGAGCTATTTCCCTGGCTCCATGCTGCACATGTGCTATTTCCCTGGCTCCATGCTGCACATGAGCTATTTCCCTGGCTCCATGCTGCACATGAGCTATTTCCATGGCAGAAAAGTACTGTGCCCATTTAGAAGGTTCTGCTCTGTGCTGCCATGAGGTCTTTGTGCCTTGTTTGGTTGTGACTTCATTTTCCTTCAGGCATCTCTTGGTTCTGTTTATGTCCTAACTGTAAAATAATAATTCAGTCTTATTGTTTTGCTTCCCACATCTGCTAGGCACCATATCCAGTAGGTAGGTGTTTTTGTAGATATTCAGTAGGTTTTTCTTGTTTCCAGCTTAGGTTATTACATGAGTGAGCCTCCTGTAATGGAAGGATTGTCACACACTTGTGTGGGCAGCTACAGCTACAGAGAGCTAGAGGGGAGACATAGTTGGTGACTAGAGACAAGGAATTGAAGTTTCAAAGCAGTGGATTCTGAATTTACCTTATTACATATTCCCACCGTTATTGTTTCTGGAGAAAGCAGAAGTAGAAACTCGGTTCATTTTTCAGAATGTATCTGCAGTGTTCCTTGGCAATCAGTTCTTATTCTTCAGTATAAACCTGCTTCCCTTATATATAGATGGCATGCATTTACAGTAGTTAAAAGTGATATGTTTTATTGATGCATTATGTTTTTTCTGTCCATTGTTACTCCAGGTGCTTGAAAGCTGGCTTGACTATAGATTCAGTGATTGTTGAGGCCTTTCTTGCCAGTTTATCCAACCGTCTGTACATCTCTCAGGAGAATGATAAGTAAGTTGTCAGTCAGTCATAAAACCAATTTTTCCTTCACTCAGTGAATCTTAGACTTATTCCAAGATATAAGTATTGGCAGCATTATTTTAGAATTAAATGTCTCTGAGATTAATGGGCTTGTGCATGGGGTCAGGATTGTCCCATGCCAAGTCTTTGCAGAGCTGAGCCCGTTTTCATACTGAGAGGAATGGATTCACTTTTAGCTGATTAAATCATCAAATCTTTCGTGAATATTAGCCAATTTTGAATCCTCAGCTGAGTGATGCTTTCTTCTCAGGCTTCAGCTGTCCTTGGCTAGACACATCTTGTCACTTGTGGCATTTTGCTCTGCTCACCAGCCACAAAGTCTTATGGGGGAGGTTCTGTAGTAGCTGGTCTGACTGTCTTAGCATTTTGCCCATCATTTTTGCCTCTTTTTACTGTTGTTTTTAGAACAGTTTGTTCACGGGTTAGTGTAAATTTCTTCAATAGTGTGTTTGGGAGAGGCTATTTTTTATTTTGAAAATCAACTTGTGCAAGTATATCCTCTAATGTTGGGGATGTATGGAATGGCAGTATTAAAGCTGTTAGTGATGTTTAGATTTAGTATAGGAAGTGTTACTTATATGGAGTGTAACTGGGGTCTTGGTAACTGTTGAAAAGCTGCATTTATCACCTTGGGGTTTTTGTTTGTTTTCCTAACAGGGAAGCTCATTTGATTCCTGACCACACAATTCGTGCTCTAGGGCACATTGCAGTGGCACTGAGGGACACCCCAAAAGTAATGGAGCCCATCCTGCAGATCTTACAGCAGAAGTTTTGCCAGCCACCTTCTCATCTTGATGTACTCATCATCGATCAGCTTGGCTGTTTGGTCATCACTGGAAATGTAAGGAAAGAATTGGCCAAGAGGATGCCAGTTCATGATCCCTTTCCTTTAGTTGAAAGTGCATGTGCAGAGGGCTTTTAAGGCTTCTCTTTTCTTCACTACAGGTAGACACTTGTACAGTCTTTGTGATATTAGAAAACAAAAGCTGTGATAATGGGTAAAGTGCTGTCCCAGTAAAGAATATGAATCCTCATGGAAAATAAGTTTAAAAAAAAAAGACTATAAAGTTCACCAAACTCAATGTTTTCAGAAGTTATCAAGTTTTTAAACTGTCACAAATAAGTGGAGAGTATTTTCTTTTTGTATCAGTAATTAGCTTTCAAAGTCTTATAGGTTCATACATTTAAAAGTATGGAAGATTGTCTTCTTCAGTCTTCAAAGATTAACTGACCTTTTCCAAGTGTTATTTGTGCCTCTGAACAAGCAATTAATTGTCACAACTCAGAAGCCTGAAAAAGTGGTTTCCATCAGAAGGGCAGAATTAAAGAACATAATAAATTTTCTAAAATTTGATCAATTAAAAGCATTCACAAAAACACTTGTACTGTTTGCATCATGGAAGCTGAAACCATTGCTCAGGCCATGGCTGCACACCTGTCTGAAGAACTTGGTAATACTTAGAGTATTTTGCAGGGCTGTTTTTCAGAGAGATTGTATTCAATAAGCCTTACTTAGGGATTTGGTTTTGGTTTTTTGCAGCAATACATTTATGGTGAGGTGTGGAATCTATTCCAGCAAATCAGTGTTAAAGCAAGCTCAGTTGTTTACTCTGCCACAAAGGACTCTAAGGACCATGGATACAGGTAACACTTAGCTGTGTCCCTGAAATGTGTGAAAACTGTATCAAATACCCTTTGTGCTGCTTTGGGGTTTTTCACTTTTTCCTACTATCAAATTTTATTACAAGGTTGGAAATTGCACTGTTCCTTGATTTTAAAAAGAAATACATTAATTTAAAAATAATAGCACTTCAAAATGCAGATATTCCTGAAAATGCTTTTCACTACAGCTAGCATTGATAACTTTTACCTCTGTAAGGAGTCAGTGTTTGTGAAAGATAATTGACATTGATGACTTACATTATCTGTAATTACAGTAATTAATTACTAAATTGCTGTCATTAATTACTAAATCTCTTAGCCCAGAAGAGATTAGAGTGTGGTTTGTTTTGTTTTTAATATGGTCCTGGTACTTGTTAGGCATTAAATGCAAATCATTAACAATTTAATCCTTTGTAGTAAGTTATGCATTGTTGTCCCCACTGGAAGTAAAGATTATCACTGACTGTTGGTGGTTGGAGGAGGCTGGATACCTTTCAGTGCAGAATGGGAGTAGCTGAGAGGACTGTTCCTGTCAGTATGTCTTAACAATGCAATCTCAGCCTCAACAACTGATATGAGTTCTGATCCTTCTGCTCAAGAGCTTTCCCAGAACAGAAGCACTGCCCTTGGCTGCATTTTGTCTGCTACAGGGAAGTACCTTCCTTGTGGCTATGACAGCATCATAAATTGGACATCCTCCAAAGGCACAACTTAAAAATAGTTTTTCACTTAAATACCAATTGCATTTCAATTGTCAGTAAAGTGATGTGCTGCTCATAAAAACAGCAAGAAAAAACCCTGTGTTAAAATATGTCAGTAGCCTTATTACAAGAGTTACTCAGTATTATGGAGAAAACACTGAAAATATAAAACCTGAGGAATTGCTTGTTCATAACTGTTCTTTCTCCTCAGGCACTGCTCCTTGGCAGTCATTAATGCCCTGGCTAACATTGCTGCCAACATCCAGGTGGAGCCCCTTGTGGATGAGCTGCTGATGAACTTGCTGGAGCTGTTTGTTCAGCTTGGGCTGGAAGGAAAGAGAGCCAGTGAGAGAGCGAGTGAGAAAGGACCAGCGCTGAAGGTCAGCCTTGCACTGGGTTTTCATTGTGTGCAGCTGTGCTTTATGTGGGTGGCACTGCTGAGCACACAGGGAAAACCCACACTGTGCTAAGCCTGGGAGCTTGTCGAGGAGTGCTGGTCTAGGATACCTGACTGATCTGTGTGGAGTGTCCCAGATAAAATGGGATAGCTGCAGTTCAGCTGAGACTCCCTCAACTGGAGTGTCAGAGCTGCAAAGGGAAACGTGGGATGCTCTGGAATCAGTATGGGAGACAAATTACTGCACTGGCTGAAAGCTGTGCAATTGTGCAAATGGAGAAATGGCAGATTTCAGATGCATTGAGCTAGGAGGCAGTGTTTCTTTAGTGTGTAGATCCTGAGAGCAGTTCCACTAGAACATTCTACTCAATGCCGAGTATGAGTTATGAAAGGTATTCTGAAGGCAGGGTTTCTTCATTTTCAAGAAGAGATAAAGAGGGTAAAACACAGCACATGCCATGCTCCCCAAACAAAAGCAATTTTTTCTTTGTTAGTTTGCCTATGTCTCTTCTTCTTGGCACACTAAAATTTGCTTGATAATCATTAAAATGTTCAGTGATTTATTTGTTCTATTTTCAACCATTCAAAAATTATTTCTGTGAGGAGAAGAAAAAATACCTTATTTTTCTTTTGCTGTTGCTGGGAGTTGGCGTGGAAGTCCCCTGAGTATGCCCAGGAATGGAAGTCATTCCATCTTCTTCACCCTCAGTGCCGTGTTTTATCATAAAGAGGCTGATATTTCACTTATTTAAACAAAGAATGCTACTAGGAAAGTGGGTTTTCTACAGAAATTGTGTAGTTCTGCCGGGTTCTGGCTATTGCAGTCAGTTTGCATCTCTGCTCTGGCTCCGAAGCTGAGTCACATGCAGTGGATTGTCCTGAAGTTAACAAAAGAACCCATGGTGACTTTTTCCAGTTGTCCCTACCCCTTAGAGTGTCTTCTGTGCTATTATTTTATTCTCTTCAAAAATATTTTAAGACCCATCTTTTGTTTTGCTATATCTTGACTCTCCAGGAAAGATAACTGAAATTTGTTTTAGTTGGGTTGCACCATTATTGTTTCACCTGAAGACTATTTGGCTTTGTTTCTCTATTGCTCTCTTCTTGCCTTCTTCATTCTTGCTTTTTTTAATTGCATCCTTTTGGTTTATTCCACTTCATGCAAAGCTGTGGCCTGTTAGCATGTCCTGCCTGCCTCATTTGTGTGGGGCCAGCAGTCTCTCTCTTGTAAGAAGGGAGCTGGAGCATTCCCTCTTTCCCAAACCCATAGTGGGGCGATGTGGGAGATTGGGAAAGACTTTAGGGTGGTGTCTGTGCCATCACTCTTTTCCTGATCAGAACAGTCAAAGGAAATATGTCTTTTCCTTATGCTTCTTATATTTCAGTGGAAAAGGCTGCTCCTCCTGCCTAAATAAATTCTTGAAAATCCTGTCTTTGTTATTTTTGGCTTCATTTTGATAGTAAAATGAAACTTCTGGTAAACATTTGATACTTGTTTGTGGCCACCCAATTAATGTAATCATTTTTCTAGCAGTTATTGAATATTGACAGACTATGTGCTGAAAGGAGAAAAAATCCTTGCAATAGTCCATGAGGAAAACCTGAAAAACTTGGTTAAAATATTCCAGGGTGTGTTCAGTCCTGTGCATTTCATGGGTGCTCTCTTGACCACCTTGTGCACATCTCTTTGCAAGATACAGACTTGTACTTGTAATGTTTGATGCTTGAAATATGTTTTACAGCAAATACTTTAGAAATGCTTTTGTAGATGTTTTGAGCATTTCCTTCTTCTTCTCCAGGCCTCCAGTAGTGCAGGGAACCTGGGTGTGCTTATTCCTGTCATTGCTGTGGTGAGTATCCAAATGGATGAATTGTGCAAACAATGATTTTTCTCACATTTATCAAATACTGGTGCTATTTCAAGCAAAATGTTTTGATTGACTGCCAGTGCAGAGGTTGCCATCCAGGAGAAATGTAGAAAACAATACACCTTGCTCTAAGGGGGGAAACCATTTGTTTAATAATGACAAATCTCTTGAAAATAAAGAATCTTTTGTGATTCAGGGTTAGCTTGTTTCAAGCCATTATTTCAGGAGATTCTTGAGCTAAATAATACTGCAGGGAATATTCATTTGGATAGTGTTTGGCATGCAGTGTAATAAACAGCACCTATCTGTGGCCTGAGGAGAAGTGAAAAACTTAAGTTAATAGAAACAGAGTGAAAAATAAATCTTAGTTAGGCAGCAAAGTGAATCCTGCTTCTTAAAAGGAAAAAAAAAGATCAATCAAGAAGGGAGTACGTGTCCCATGTCTTCTGAAATGAGGATTGACTGTGAGGCTGAAAGCATTTTAGGAAATGTGCAAGGACACTGATGCCACACTCATTTATTCTGAAGCAAATCTGTGTTCACTCCTGGATGTAATTTTTTTCTAGGGAAAAAGCATTTCTTTTAACAAAGTACAGGTGCTAATTCAGGAAAAAACTTGTAGATCTAGATCTCCAGTGGAAAATTTGCTACATCCAAAGCGTGTTACCAGGTCGGGTGGACTATTTGCCTAACTGCTGTAGCATTTACAAAAAAAGAGTCACATCTAAAAGATCCATAGACAAACTTCCTGGAGGACAAAAGGCATCATGCTGCTTTGTTTCCCTCCTGAAGCTGAATTATTCTGTGGAATTTTTCCTGCACAGCTGGTGGGACAAAAGGGAAAAGCATATCCCATGCTTGCAGTAAGGATGCCTGTGTGTAACTTGTTCCGACTGCACATCCATTAACAGGCAGGAAAAAAGCATCCATTTCATACTCTGCCCCCTCAAACGTCTTCACTGAAGCTTGTCAAAGAGAAGAGTCTAAAGTTAGCACTAGTTAAAGATCAGAGGACTTCCTTTCCTTCCCATATCTCTTCCACTGGTTTCGTACATCAGCCCTCCCCAAATTCAGCAGTGATCACAAGTGCCAGTTCCTAACGTTAAAGAAATGTGTTTATAAATGTCTTGGGTCACTGTTATTCAATACTTGCTCAGTTTTTGCATGAGCCAGCTAGTCCTGCATTGAGATGTTCTAGTGGGTGGCATTTTTCAGCTGTCAGTGATGCTGATTTGCGTGAAAGCAGAACCATTCCTTGCATATTGAGAGAAGATTAATGCTTATATTACTTAATGTAAAAGTTATGCAAGTACTTTTCTGTTTCAAATTTTTATTGATGATATATTTGTTCTGAATAGCTGGGGATAACTGCATTTTTCTTAACCAGTGTGACCTTTAAATGCAGTCAGATAGGGCCAGAATCTGAAGCAAGAGTTAATGGTTACATTATGGTCGTCGAAGCAAATATTTGACTTTCTTGCACAATGTATGAAGATCATGAGTTTTGAGCAGTAGCTGATTTGCTTTTCTGTTTGACCTCTTTACCTTGAATAATTGTCTTTATTTAAGTCCCCAAAAACCCATATTGCAGATGCTCCAGCTCATTCAATCATTGATAAACTAATTAAACCTAGGGCATGAATATTTAATCTTTTGCATATGCTTTTCTTTCTTGTGTATGCTTTCCTTTTTGAATACAGATAAAACAATAAAATGTGTATATGAATGTTAATGATTTCTGTTGTGCACTTGCAGTACTGAAAATTGTCTATCATGTGATGGACTTAAAAGACAGGAATAAGGGGAAACATCTTAGTTTCCTATTCAGTATGAGCTCTTCATCATCATCATCATCTAATACCAGTATTTCACTGGCTGACAGGTTGAAAAGCTTTGTGTATTGAGCATATAATTGGAGTAGATGCAAAATTACAAACAGCAGTATATAAAAGCAAAATTAAATGAACAAGTTAAACTTAATATTGGAAAAACATATTTTTAAGAAAATTCATAATTCTTAAAATAACATTTGGTTTAATGGTTATTTGTGTGGTTTTGCTAATATAAGACAAACTTACGATGTATATAGATAGATTGATACAGTATATGATACTGCAAAAAGTAATAAAAAATGCTCTCACCGGATTATGAGGCACATTTTTTTAAAAGGTATGATGTAAAGTAAGGTATGCAGAGGTGAGTATGTTCATTGTCTTTAATGATTGGAATGTATGGTGCAGCTCTGTTCCTTGTACCAGGTAGACAGTGATATTCTACAGAGTGTGGGTAAATCTCGTTTTCAAATGTGACACATTTGAACAGAAGTTGTTACCAGAATGGTTCAGAAAGTTTGCAGTGACTTGAAAGGTTTCATCCATTAAATCAAGTATGGAGAGTGCACTGGAATATTAACCAAATGATTGCTATAAATGCCTTTTTTTTCTAGAGAGGATTAGGTGATACGGAGCCAGTGAAAAGGGCATTTTGCTGACTGCTTTTCCTCTAAAGGACATTCTGAGGATATTTATATAATTTACCAGGCTGGCCTAATTCTGATACCTCTTGTACCAATGAAGATCAGAGGAAGTATTGAAGCAATCCAAGTTAGATCAGGGAAAAGTAGTGGGTCACTTAGTATTTCATTCCTCCAAGACATTTGTCTCCTCTTACTTGATACACTGGTCCATGAGGCTCATTGTGTGCATCAGTCTGAATGTTCATACACATTGTGTGTATTCACTGAACATTAAATGATGCTAGCAAAAGAAAGAATGGAGACCATTTCATCTGTTTCAAGTTAAATTGTGTAAAATGCCCAGGAGAGACCTAGGTGTCTGTGGCTGATCAGGTGTTCAGGATTTCCTTAGTCCTATTTATCATAAACAGACATCCTAGCACAAACGTAGAGCTAAATTTCAAGACTCCAGATAGTCTAAATACTTTATTGATTACATTTTATACACTGATGCAAAACACAAAGTGTAAGTTACTTTGTTTTTTGGGTTTTTTTGCTAGTAATACACTTGTATCAATACATGGCACTAACCATTTTAAATTGCAGTCAAATTATCTACTGCTTCGAGTCCATTCATGAAAAACTACCTGTAGATAATACGTTTTCTTTTTAGACCAGTGACTTTTGTATTGGCTAATATAACAATAAATTTTCCTTTATGATACTGGTATTTTAACATGTAATTATACAGCCCATGTATAACAGAGTGTTGGAGGGTCTTCTCTGCTTTTAAGATGTGGCTGGGTTGGCAACTCTGCCCATGAACAGGAGGCAGCTGGTGCGGTGCTCGTAGATCAGGAACAAAAAGGGGCGGTCGACGACAAAGCGGATCTGAGTGGAGAGAGGCATGAACCCCACAGTGGTTATTGTTGCAGCCTCTGTGCCCTCCTCATTCACTGTGATTGTGCCTTGGTGGTTGAACTGTTCAGGCAAACAAAACAGGAAAACAAATGAGAGAAACTGAGTACACGAATGATGTGCTCACAGCCTACCCCGCTCCGTGTCCCACCGCCTTGCTGGTCAGCCTACACAACACCAAAAACCTTTGTGGTTTGTTCTGTGGAGAAGCCTGTTCCTGACTGACCACAACACTCTTAGTGCCTTTGGCATCTGATTAAACATGTGCTTCGTTATGTGACTAGACCAGGACAAACCCACAACCCTCCCTCCTATGTCCTCCAGAAAAGATGAGGAAAAAAATATTATTTTAGCTTACTGTTCAGTATTATTACTGTGCTGCCATGTTATTGGGAGATAGAGGTTAATCAAAGAGGAGGTGAACTGAGGAGTAAATACCCTGTCAATGGTGATCTTCTCATCTGATATACCAGAGTAGTCGCCTTTTCCATTGAACAGTTCTTCTATTCCCATGGATCTCAGATAATCAATCAAGTTATAAGTCTTCTCCAGCTTAAATTTAGGCATAACCACTTCTCTTGTTCTAGTTAAAATGAACACAAAAAGGAAAATTCATTAAGCAGATATGTATGTGCACAACTCCTTCGCTTTACAGACCTGTTGTGGTTTGGATTTCTTGCTGTCTTCAGCAAGCAGGACACAGATATGCAGGACTCTACTTTTGCTTTCAGAAGTTGAGCATCGTGACTTGTAAAATGCGCTTTAAAAAATTAATTCCCCTGCAAAAACTGTTAGTTTGTCAATTTGATAGTTCATTTATAATGATTTGCATTGTTTTTGTGTATAAAGTATGTGACTGTGAGCAGTTCAGTTCAGTGCATGCTTGTAATAAGTGTCGAGCTGTCAGATTTTCTAAAGTGTTAAACTGGAGATTTGTCACTTATTGTGTACAACAGAAAAAGGTTGAATTCCTGGACAGCACATCAAATAATCTCTTTTTATCAAGTCTGAAGACAGATACACCTACCCTGTCATCTTCCTCAAGGGAGGCTTTATTATTTTTTCTTCCCATAATTGTGATGTCCTTTGTTGATTATGGAATGTACTTCCATATTTCTTTACACACAGCTCTGTTGAAATGCTCAGTGCTGAACTGAGCGTAGGCTGATGTGACCAAGATTAATGGTGCAGAATAATCTGTTATTTTCACAGTCCTGTTTTTCCTTCTCATTGAAAACTTTATCAGTAAGACTGTTTTCTTTAAATCTACATCATTAAGTACTCAATAGAAAGAGTATGGAACTTCATGACAATTTTCTACCTCATTCATCCTTGATTTCTTGGTGGTATTTAAATTTTGAGACATCATCGGTCCTGATTTTGAAATCACTAAATCCATTTTTTTGGAGGTGTTGTTTAGGTTCCGTATTTTTTATCGAAATACAATATCCTCTGCATGCTTCACTTAACCCTCATCAGTCTCCCCAAGAAAATACATTAAGACTTTACCAAGGCGTGCGTTTCAGCAGGTACCTGTTTGTCATGCTCTTCTGCCACTTTTCTACCACTTGAGGTGTGATCTGCTTTTCGAGGGCTTTGATGCCGGCCAGTTTGTGCGGGAGCACCACGAGCATGCTGATGTTGCCCACAAAGGGGAGCTGGATGACGCTGCAGTCCAGCTCGGGGTCGGCGGCGGCCAGGAAGGTGCCCTTGGTCTGCATCATGGGCACCTTCACCGTCTGCTTCTCGTTCAGCCGGAAACTTCGCTTCGTCGTCATTTCCACGGGGAACTTGTTCTCCCAAGTGCCTGGTCACACAGTGCAGAACACAGATAAAACCCACCAAGGTGGCTGTTTAGTGAAACGTTCCCAGAACGGGTTTACACTAAGCTTGAAGTCACGTGGATTGGGAGTTTACTGCAGGAGGTTGTTGATTTCAGTGAAGCCTGAATTAGAAGATAAGTTTTAAAGTGACTTTGAAATTCCTGGCTTTCTAACTTGACGTTTGTCTGATTTGAGTGTTCTGAATTACAAAAGCAGGTGAGCACAAACCAGAAATAAGAATGTGGTTAGTGTATTATTTTTCCATATGTGGAAGCTAGAAATTTTAAGAGATGCAAAATAGTTTTTAGGGTTTGCCTCTAGCAGAACACCTGACCCAGCTGTATTGTCTGAGAGATGCCTGAATCCAGCTCTGAAGGCACCTCTTTGGAGAACCTTAGTGGTGTATCAAGCTAAGCAAGGGCTGGATTCATTTTCTATAATGTTGTAAAAGATGCTAAGCTGAAGGCATAGTCCATTCAGTAAGCTTGATTTTCTGTCTTAACCTGAAGAGTTGGGCTGTCAACTGTTTAATTCTGTGATCCAGTTTGATGTGACAACAGGCTCCTGTAGATGTGCTGAAATCTGACAGGCTTATGCCCAAATAATGCAGTCCTACACGTTTTTGCAGCCCAGAAGGCTTTGCCATCAGGGCTTGAAGCTTTTAATGTGGAGATACTCTGGATACCAGAAATATTTATTGACTGTTTGAAAGAAGTTTTTTAAAATACAGTGTTCTATTGGTCTTTTTATAGAACGGTGGCTCTGGAATAAACATCATTTCTTAAGGGGCAGACAAAGCTAGAAGATTATAGTGGAAATGGGGTTACCAGTATTTCCTGTAAAAACTCAGGAATTTAGGTCATCATTGGCAAGCAAGTATGTGAGGAATGTGACTGTGACTGTGTGGAGAGCCTACAATATAACCTTAATTGGTTCCTTAGCCTGACTTGTGCCAGATTTTCTGTGGAAAAGAGAAATCTCAAGTCCAACTTTCATTCTAATAGTTCCTGCACATGTCAGGCTGGCGGGGACCAGTTTGAGAAGTGGTTAATAGTTTGAGACTGTGGTTAATAGTCTGAAAGGTATGGGATATAAAATGAATGATGCTATTCCCAAACAAATAGTCTCACTTCCAAGGAAAACCCAGTATCTGGCTGTTTTTCAGGGAGCAGAATTCACAGGTGTAGGACTCCAGCTGGCCAGTGACCTGGGGCTGCTTCAGGAGCACTGCCATCCACTGAGGGATGGGAGACATAATCAGCTCTTCCTAGTGAAAGAGAGGAGCTGGGGAACATTTTTTCCTGGATTCAGTTTTGCAAATGTGTTTGTCTTGGGGTAGAATACTGATCCCTAGCAGGAGCTGTGTGCCAGCTGAAACCAGCTGGCACTTTATAACTTTTGTGACTGTTTTGAATCTTCCCTCAAGATGTCTTTTGGATGCATCTGTGATAGTAGATGTTGTCTCCATTGAGTGACTCCTCTTTTGCATTTGTGACTAGAATCTCAGAAAAAATCAGGACATTTTGGAGCTGTCAACGTTTGTTAGTTACCAAAACTGCCATGGCTAAAATAACCAGCTCCTACTTGATAGGAGGCTCATAAATGATTACTCAGAGCTGTGCAGAATGGGGGGTAGGCTGGACATATATACAAGATAAAATATGCTTCTTACCAACATAAATAGTTTCCAATAGTTTCTTGATGGTCTTTAAAAGGAGCTTGAAACCTCACAGTGTTTGTTAAGTATCTCACTACTCAGTCTCACTTGTACTGAGCATCTCTATATCTGGAAATGCGTATAGGTTTCTTAATTCTGAGGCCTTAACAGAGCTTTTCTGGCTTTTCTGCATGGTACACACAGTGCAAATGGAAAGATGTGGGAAAATTTGGCATGTTAGAAAGAGTAGTGGGGAAACCAAGAAACCTAGGAACAGAACTTGCTTTGAAAAAGTTCAGTTCCACTCAAAGTAGAATTCCCAGGAGACCATTGCTGTAATACAAAAGAATGAGAGCAGTGGAGAATTGGTCTTTGTTTTGAGGGTTAGAAATTACAGCCTTCAGCAGATGGCACCAAGGCAGTTTGGACTAACAGGACTTCATGGGCAGATAAAAAAACCCGGAAGTCTTTTTCCTTTTGATGACTCAAGAGTTCCCATACCACAGCTGCCTATTTTTGTGGTGTTTTTGTTATTTTGATATTGCACAAGTATTTAATAATTTCAGAGTGAAACAAAAGGGTATTTCAAATTTCACCAAATTACATTTAAAAAAATATCTGTTTCACTTTGTATGGTCCTTTTCTTAGGATGGTTTAACAGGCAGTAAAGCCCTGTATTTAGTATGATATGATCATCAGGGATGTAGTCAAGGATACAAGTAAGTGCCTGTTGGATGGTACCTGAGAATAGGAGATGATCTGGGTTTTATGCTAATGATTGCTTCAGATTCTTCTAGGGATAAGTGGCATTATTCAAGGAAATACATTTATGGGAATGTTGATTCTATAACCTGCTGAGATTACAGGTCTTTGTTTCCTGGAAGCAGGGACATAACTGGGGGAAAGTAAACTCTGAGTTACGGAAAGGAGTGTGTTGTATTTGCAAACACTGTTACCCTTTTGGGCTAATCTGTCTTGCCTTACCCATGTTTTAAGCTACCTTTATCTGATTTTCATCTTAAACAGTCAATAACAGATTTCCTTTCATCCTCAGTTCTTCTTTCATTGGCCCCTCTCACCTCTTGCTCATTTAATATAATTTTAAAAGTTTGTTGAAAAACTAACAAACTTTCAACCTGAGGCAGATAACTCATCTTGAAAATCTCACCACAGGGTCTTAGTTTAAATGCAGAGACATTGAAAATAAGGGTTTATAACAAGAATATATTGTAGAGTCTTTACTTCAAGCCTCTTTAACTGTTCAGTCTTTACTAATACATGAAGGAGTCCATATCAGCAAACCATTCATGCTGAATTAACTGAAGTATTCCATGTAGTGAATGTGTTTGGTTTTAGTTGTAGAAGAATAGTGTTTGGTTATTCTCTTAGGTCCCCTTTATGGATTTGTTGACAAGGAGCATGATCAAGCTCTGATCATACTAAAAAAAATGCTTCCTTCAAGCTGAAATTCTTTGTAGTCATTTGTATGGGTTGTGAATACTTCAGAGTTATTAAGTGCTTTAGCTGAAATCAACCTGTACTATTTCAGTGATGCCAGGACTGAGTGTGACTAATGACTTGCATGTGGATCTATACCTCCCCATCTGGTACTTCTACAAAGCTTATACTTTCTGAGGCTATTCTGCATTCATATGTTGTTTTCCTGTTCTCTCTGTGAGTCATTAAGGGTTTGGAAGTAGTAAGCATTTGGTCTATGTATACAGTACCCGCTAACTTCAGAGAATTGTGCTACAGAAACAGGCAAAAAATGGGCTAATAATGCAGATTCCTGATGAGGGAGTCAGTAGGCTTTTTGTAGTGTACATTAGACTTAAATTCTGTCTCAGATTTCTAATGACATATGGCAGTGCATTGCAAACTGAGAAAATCCATCACTAAGATTGAAATGACAGAGTCTTACCTTTAAAGTAAAGACAATTAAGAATCATCATCAGTGTTGTAGGGTTTATATTCACAAGAGCTTCCTTTATTAATCCCTTGGTCAGCTTCAAGATGCGTTCGTTGGTTTTGGCTATGAAGCTGGGATCTGAGAAATCAGCTGGTTGGGCATCAGAAAAGTAGTATGTTTTCATGTTGTTTTTGAAATCAGTGAGAATAGAAAAGTCTTTATGAATATAAAGGTCATTGACAGACCTCAGCGTGTAGCCAAAGTTGCGCCTGAAGAGCCGATGGGTGAGTTTGCGGAAGAGGTTGTGAACGGTCATGAGCTCGTATTTGCTGCTGGCATTAATGAAGTCTTGAAAGCCAAGAACAGATAACACTTCCTGCTGGGTTTGCTCCTTCAGACCCAGGGAAATCATAGCCATTGCAGTGGAAATACCAACAGGAGCCATGATAATATTGTCTGAGGAGCTGGCCTTGTCTGCCATGCTGCGGTAAAGGTTGAAGCCAAAGTTTGCATTGAGGATATTGAGGCGCTGGATTCTGGTTTTGCCGTGGAATAGTTCAAGAATATTTCCTTGCTGAACCTCAGAAACCATGTGTGGGGCAGCATCAATAATATCACTGTAATCATCATCACTTAGTATCTTGTCAAGATCTAGGTAGTCCTCTTCCTCCTCCTCTTCAGGAATCAAGTCATTAGTGATGGTGTTTTCTCTGTGGAACTCGAGTGGTAGGTTTGGCACATAGGTCCCGTTTTCGTGTGGCTGTGCACCTTTAAGGCTTTCAAAATGCTCAGTGACGTCTTTCACTCCGCAAAATGTGGAGGTTATGATGAGAGCAAGGGCAAGCAATTGAAGCAGGAACTTCATTCTGACAGATGAAAGCCTAGAAGACAACATAACACAGTTGAGAGTCAAGGGTAATTGAATTTTAGTTATCTATTCCCTAATTTTAGGTCCATGCTGATTTCTGTTGCAGCAGCAGATCTATAGTTACATTATTTAACAGCACTGTTTTTTAGTGGAACAGATGTCAATTGATGGATAAGTCTGTTTTACTGGTAATGGGTTTTGCTTACACAATGCCTCCAGCCTGCCAAAGAATTGGTTGCCTCCTCCCATACGAATAGTCATTACTGGCATATTTCAACAGTTCTAAACTCATTACCCGGAATGTGTGGGACTCTATTTTAAACTATTACACTTAAACTGTGCACTAAATTTGTGAGTAGTGTGTACTGAAAATACACTGTGAAGTTAAGTTTGAAGATTTGAGCTTGGTAAGAGGAAAAGGGACTCCTGATCCAATCCCCTGCAGGAGCATACCAGAAGGCTGAGATGTACTGAAAAATTTGAAAAACAAACATCCTGTAGCTACAACAAAAATGGAAGTTTTGTGGGAGTGTTTTGGAAAAGCAAGGCAGCAGTCTGGTGAACAAAGGCGATCTAGGCATGTAGAAATATATGTATCTGCACTGAGTACCACTAGTGGGACTGCAGTGGGGGAAGTGTTGGGCATAAACGTCTGTCCTGGCCTGCTCATGGCCTTACTTGGGCGTGTTACTCAATGTCTGTGCACCCTTTCTGCACCTCTCTGTCCTCATCTGCCACTTTTGTAATGGATTGGCATGATTCTGCTTTTGGCTTAGTTATGCTTTGTTTCACTTTTGTGTGGCACCGCAGAGTTCATAGTGCTCTCTGTTTTCTTCGTGATGTGAAGTCTCTGTGAGCTCTCTTCAGAACTTTGTTTCTCTAGGCTTACTGTGATCCCAGTGCTAGATTTGTAACCTCACCTTTTTTGCTTGAGATTACATTTAAGTAGAACCTGCATTTTTCTAAGGGAAACTTAGTCAATCTCTTCATCTACTGAGTATTGGACTGTTGCATTTTTAAATTTTAAAATCAAGAATTTTCTTCAGTATATATTTGAGGAGAATCCATTAGACTTCCTCAGCTGTAAAACTCTCTACCAAGAAGTAGGTCTGAGAGACTTTTCACCATAATATTGGATGTAGTAATTAAAGTGATCTTAAAAAGATGTGAAAAATGTAATTCCCTCCTGTGACAGACAGAGATCAAAATGTAGGTGTTCAATAGATCTGTCAGCTGAAACTGAGTGGGTGTCTGAATGCCAGGCCTTGGGTTTTACTCTGACTTGACTATAAAGTTATTTCACGAATTTACAAAGTTAATCTCAATTGATACACTTTCTTGAGCAAAAAGACAATATAATAGTTATTTATAATATAATACAGGAGAAAATACTGAATACAGTTAAAACAGAATTCTTAAGAAGATGTTGATTAAAATGCTTTTTAAATTGGGAAAGAAAGCTGTTCTGTAAAGGATAAAGGTTCACATACCTGTACCTGTTCACTGACCTGTATATCAGTGAATGAAACCTTGAAAGAAAATATTTTCAAACATGTTGTAACAGGATTGAAATAACTGAGCTGGCAGATTAATTTTTGAAGTTCTCCCCCAGACTAGTTTGCTTTAAATCCTAAAACCATTTAAGGTGATCCTCCCATGTAAAAGAATACATTGTTTTGCAAAAATGAAGGATCCAAATAAGATGCTTATGAAATTGTTTTACACTGTGAGTGAACATCTCGAGTCAGTCTTTTTCTAATTGTTTCTCCATAAATTCATTAGTTTTTTCCCCGCCCCCAGAAGTCAGGCCCTTAGGTTACTCTGTCCAGTAACCATTGATAAACATTTTCTGCTCTTGGCACAGCAGAATTTGCTGTCTGTATTCCCAACTTTACATTCTTGTCTTCACCAAAGTTCAGTTATTGCTCGGCTGCACTTACACAGGCAAAACATCCCCCTTCTCTGCAATATGTATGTCTTTGGTGAGATCTACCCAAAATAACAGGAGAGGTAAATGAAGCTTACCTTTAAGCCACTGTAGGGGAAGGATGTGTTGAAAAGCTCAAGTAAAGGGAACGGCAGGGTTTAAATCTGAACTTTGACGCTGGTTTTTTGTGTATCTCCCAAAGTAAACATTCTCTAAACCAAACACTGCTAAACTTACTTCGTCAGCCAAAATCCCTCCCTTGCCTAGTGATCTCTGCTGAATTCTCTGTTGTTTGTTGAACTGCTTTTATAGCTTTGCAGGTACTTGTTCCCTTTTGAGGAAGGTCTTTGAGCAAAAATCAGTGTATGTAAAGTTTCAAAGTCAAGCACGCACATAAACTTGACTGTTAATGACAGGAAAAGCCCTGTAGCTGCTATTTTGTGCTGAAATGGGGGACAGGGGGAGCATCTTCGTGCAAAGTGTTTGAGGCCTCTGTGGTTATGATGGGGTTTCTTCAGCTGGTGTTGTATTGGTGTAAAGATTTCCATCACACAAACAGCTTTTTACCATAGTGCTGTTCACCAGCTTAAACTCAGACTGATTTTATTATCATAGAGAGATTTTTTCATGCTGTTCCTTTTTAAATGACTAATCTCCCTCATGATTTACAAATGCATCCAAAGTTGGCTTTATGTAAGGTTTCACTGAAGTACTGCTGGCTCTCATACTTAGAGAGAATTATTGTGGTTAGAGAAAACTTCTTCAAGCTAGATTAGACTGTAACATTTTGTTAATAAAGTTTACAGTAGTAATATACAGTAATATTGAATAAAGCTTGTGGTTTAATGGGCAATTTCTTTTACTTTTTATGCACTGCCTGTGCTTTAACTCTTTTTAGGATAACAGTACGATCTTTGTTACATAAATTTATCTAAAGTTATGTATCATGTTGGCTGAGAGGATATACTGCTCTTCCGGTGGTGGCAGCTGTTTGTGCAAAACATATCAGAGAATTTTAATAAATGTGTTGAAAATAATGCTCTTTTACTTGCTTGTTTAGATAGTAAATTCTTCAGAACTGATGTCATTCTGTGCGTGGGTGCAAACAATGAAAGATCTCCAACTGGTGTCTCAATGTATTTCCACAAAGCTGATAAACAATAGCAACCAGAAGTGGTTTTGACTGATATTTATTTAGTTTGGAGTTCCTTTACACTGAAGCAAAGCTGCATGGCATTGTCTTCAGCACAGTTTAAAGGACCATGTGGTCTCTTCCTCCCTCCAGTGTATAGTATACTAATATTTTTTATTCTCCACAGAGGTTACTGTATCAGCATGGTGTTATCCCTGTGTAAAACAAAGGAAATTCCTACTTCAGGCCTCTCAAAGTTAGTCTTGCAGCACTCCAAAAAGAAAATTCCATCAATATAATAGCAATATAATACTAGTTTTCATAGGTGACAAAGGATATTACCTTTGTAAATCATGGTAAAGAAGGTACATGAATTGACTCCTTAGTGTGGAATTAAGTTATTGTAACTCACACCATTTTCTGATGTTAATTTTAATTTCTTTGCTAGCTCACTAGACGTTTGCCACCCATCAAGGAAGCCAAGCCCAGGCTGCAGAAGCTGTTCCGTGATTTCTGGTTGTATTCGGTGCTGATGGGATTTGCTGTGGAAGGATCAGGTACTCTGCATTCTAACAGAGCAACATTGCTGCTCACATTTAAACTCTTGATGCATCTAAATATAACTCTGTCCAAACCATTCACAGTAGCTTGAAGAAAAATTACAGGCACTTCAAAGCAAAAAGCTTACATGGCAGTTCTCTGGTGGGATTTCTTTTAAATCTTTGCAGTTTTGTTACAGATTCAGCATGGTACAACCTGAACTTAGTTTTATTCCTAAGTTAATAGCCTTAGTTATGAGTTTTGATAGCCAGATTAGTGGAATGGAAGATAAGATACATGGGGTACAATGGTAATTAAGGAGAAACTTCACCTAAGCATACTAAGTTTGGAACATGGATCAGTGGATCACATGTGTTGAGTGTCTGTACTTAAGAACATGAAAAATCTGCCCTAGAAGTAGTACAAAGCTTGGTAGTGCAAGTGACTTTGTAGAGCTTGATTTTTTTTTTTTTTAATCCCTCATTCTACCTTCCTCTTTCTCCTTCTGTTCCAGGTCTTTGGCCAGAAGAATGGTATGAAGGTGTGTGTGAAATTGCCACCAAGTCTCCATTACTCACATTTCCCAGCAAGGAGCCACTGCGATCTGTTCTGCAGTACAATTCTGCCATGAAGAATGACACCGTGACTTCTGTAGGAATTCATTTCTTCTAGTACCTCCTTCAATAATGTCTTCCAGTGTTAAATGACATGGTACCTGTGATATACTGAAATAGCACAACACTCCTTCAGCCTGGCTCCTATTAGTGAAAATCAGCTATTTTACATTATTCTTCTGACATCAGGGTGCATAAGTGACTTGGGGTCATTTTTATGGAGTGTTAATACAAGTGTTTAGGGGGGTAGCTACACCACCTTGATTAGTGTAGAAACCAAGTCTTTGTGGAGATTGAAGCCTCTTAGTGCTTTTTCATCCGTTTTGTACCTGACAAAACTTGCAGCGATTAAGAAAAGGAAATCAACCAAGTTTGAAAGGAAACAACACCTTCAGGCTTTCAAAGAAATGTTAAGTTTGCTCTGGCTTGATACTGGTATTATTCTCTCTCCCTAGCATTTATAGGATAGATTTTGCAGGTCAGATTTTGCCCAAGGGCTCTTTTTTGGCTTATGAAATCCCTTTGGCTCCCAAATAATACAGAAATCTGCATTGTGCCTAGGTACATAGTTCTGTGACACCTAAGACTGGCACGAGTCCATGAAGTTTCAGAAGCTGAACAGTGCTGATGTTGGTCAAACTTGCATGCATTTAGTGTAGGACTTGTATTTCTTCTTTGATATAACTGCATTGGAATTAGCAGTTATTTCTGCCAGAAGCTGGATTCCAGATTTAATTCTGTTCTGTATTTGAAGCATTGTGACTTGCTGAGTCAGGGGAGGTTGGTCTGAGTCTGCAGGCAGAAGCATCCTGACATTGCTTCTGAAGGTTGAAACGTTAACAAATAGCTGAGTGCATGTTTGAAGACACAAACTAACACAGGACTCCCACTTCAGATGACTTCATGTATTCTTCTCTAGGCTGAATTAAATGAATTACGGAGTACCATAATCAATCTCTTGGATCCTCCTCCAGAAGTGTCAGCGTTGATCAATAAGTTGGACTTTGCCATGTCTACCTATCTCCTTTCTGTTTACCGCCTAGAGTATATGAGGTATATGTTTATCTATATTTCATTTTTTCACTTAGGAAACAGCAAAAAGCCCCTAAAACAAAACAATCATTAAATCCCTGAAACGAGCAAAATCTAAAATAAACAACTGAAACAAATAAACAAAACCCCAAACATCCCAGCTTACAAAACTGTCCTTCCCTAGGGTGCTGCGTTCAACGGACCAAGATCGCTTCCAAGTCATGTTTTGCTATTTTGAAGATAAAGCAATTCAGAAAGACAAATCTGGTAAGGTTTACGTGTCTAGGTTTCCTCTCAGCTTGAGGTATGAGGAAATTATCTCCAGGCCTGCAAAGCAGAAACGAATCAAGCAGCTATATAACAAAATGAATCATGTTCACCAGATTGCTGCTGCTTTATTGCTGTTCCTGCCAAGAACACTGATTTTGTTTTGAAGCAAGTTCAATATTGGCTGAGTAAACATAAACACTTTTTAACTGTTAAGCCTGGTTTATAAAACAAATGTAATTTTGTCAATGAAACCTGTCACTTCTCTCCATTCCTCAGGCATGATGCAGTGTGTGATAGCTGTTGCTGATAAGGTGTTTGAAGCTTTCCTGTCAATGATGGCTGATAAAGTAGGTTACCTGGAAACTAAAATTTTGAATTTGTGTAAACGTTCTCATTTCAGTTTATGAAAGTGAGTTTATCTGTTCCTTTAAGAGCTTCATACTTCTCTTTGGCATGCTTTTTAGCCCAAAACTAAGGAGAATGAAGAAGAGCTGGAGAGACATGCTCAGTTCTTGCTTGTGAATTTCAACCACATTCACAAGAGGATCAGGAGAGTTGCAGACAAATACTTGTCTGGACTGGTAGACAAGTGAGTATAGATTTCATGTTTCTCTTTTCACAATGGCTGTTTAGTGGTTGCTTAGGCACTTAGTGAAACTGGTCAAGTGGATTTCTTGGCTGCTATTTCTGTTGGAATGTCTCTTTGAAAAATTACATTCAATGGGATTTTTAACCTGAGCTCTGAAACCCCTGGTTAAAATGTGTGTCTGCTTAGTATTCCCATGGGTGGAGCAAAGCAAAATGCCCATGACAGAAGTGCAATCTGAGCTCCTGTGCAATAGCTCTCCTTGGCTTTTGGCTCTGGATAAAGCCAGGCTGCTGTGAGCCATAGCAGGCTCTGTGGCTTCTGTTGATTGTGAGCTTACCTAGGGATGTATAAAGCTGACTCTTTAAGCAGCTCCCGTGATAAAATAACGGCCTTCCTCAGCTCCCCATGGTTATTGTGTTTCTGAATTCTGTCTTGCTCTAGATTTCCTCACTTGCTGTGGAGTGGAACTGTGCTGAAGACTATGCTAGATATTCTGCAGACATTGTCTCTGTCTCTTAGTGCAGTAAGTGCTTTTCTTTCCTAGAGCTGTTTTTTTGCTTTGTTCCTCATTTGTTTGATACTTAATTAAGTTTGTGTTTCCATTTTCCTTTTACTAAGACTGATAAAATCTTAATTTTAAATTCTGTGAAGCAAGAATTATCTTTGCAACCCTATTTCATAAGCAGTAAAACTAGTGCTAAAATGTTGTTGTCAGATGTGGTTTATAATTGTTGAAATGTTCTCATTTGAAATAAAAATGCAGTGGTATTTTTCTGGTTTGTGGTTTATTTGGTCTTCTATGAATTATGGTTTTCAGATTGTATTCTCTCCAGTGTGTGTATGTATATTCCTATTTCTTGAATCTGTTACATCCTGGAACTTTTGAAGATGGAAATGTTTACAGAATTTTATTTTTATACTAAATGTTGAGTAGAGTGCTTTGGATTTTTGAGATTATTTATTCTAAAAATCAAACTGGAATAGAAACAGTTTCTTTTAGAGCTGTTCAAATTGAGAGCAAATGTTAGCAAAAAAGGTTTGGTAATCTTGCTACCTGTAGTGTTAATGTCAGGTGATGATGAATTTTGCCCTGCTGAGAGTTGATTATTGTTTCTGTTTAGGACATTCACAAGGACCAACCATACTATGACATTCCTGATGCTCCCTACAGAATAACAGTCCCTGACACCCATGAAGCCAGAGAGGTGGGTGGCCCTCCTTGATTTATCAAAGAGTGAAATAATGCCTGGTTTGATACGTTGGAGATAAATTAGTGAGCTACTCTGAATGGTCATTTTTTAAAAGTACTTCCCTAGGTAAGATTTTTCTAATAGGATATGGCACAGTATTTATGTTTTTCTGAATTTAACTATTTTACTTGACTTAAAGTGTGACAGTTCTTTTCTAATCAAGGGCACATTCAACTGTTACAGGAAATTTTAACTGTGTCATGTTGCTGCAACTGTCTTGTTCCCTTTGTTATGTTACACCCTTAAAACCAGTGCCTCATGTTAAATGTCCTGTATTTTACTGATTGTGTTGATGCTTTTTATTCTAGAGTATAGTCAAGGACTTTGCTGCACGCTGTGGGATGATTCTGCAAGAGGCAATGAAATGGGCTCCCTCTGTTACAAAATCTCATCTACAGGTAATGGGCCCACTTCTGTGAAAACTTGATTTTTGCCGATCTTGGACACTGCAAATCTACCTCAAGTTTATATTTTCTTCCCTAAAAAAAGAACCTCGAGGGATTCTATCTTATGCGAAAGGACAACTAACTACTTTCCCTTCTTCCATGTAGTCCAAAACACTTCATCTCATAAGGGTTTTTTTGTCAGAAGTGATTCTTTTAAGA
Organism: Cyanoderma ruficeps; assembly: GCA_008694505.1. Classification (NCBI taxonomy): domain Eukaryota; kingdom Metazoa; phylum Chordata; class Aves; order Passeriformes; family Timaliidae; genus Cyanoderma; species Cyanoderma ruficeps. Next base: position 8,292,061 of record VZDJ01000174.1, on the reverse strand, counting down.
GATCACAGCCTTCAAGCATTTATCTTGATAGCTTTATTCATTGTGAATACAGAAGGAGTTCTTACTCTTTGTGTATTTAGGAGGACATTGAGAAAATATTACTGCCAGGGGAGCAATGCCTGGAAGGGATGAGTAGAGGCAGTCTTCTCTCACAATTGTGTATAATTAAGTTTCCCATAGTTTGCAATGATGCAACACTTGATTATGACCTGCCTTGTTTTGAAGATAATCAAGTATTTTGGAGTTTGGGTTGTTTTTTGTTTTTTTCAGGAGTACCTAAACAAACATCAGAACTGGGTTTCGGGGTTGTCCCAGCACACTGGACTGGCCATGGCTACAGAAAGTGTTTTGCACTTTGCGGGCTACAACAGGGAGAACACCACTCTGGGCGTGAGTATTGTTTGTTCCTTTGTGCACCTGCAGAGAGACCTCAACAAGTCAAAGGGCTGAGGAGAGAACTGCCTACACCTTCCTCACCAGGGGCAGCAGAGGCGCAGGCACCGGTCTCCTCTCTGGTGACCAGTGACAGGACCCGTGGCAATGCCATGGAGCTGTGTCAGGGCAGGTTTATGGCTGGGTACAAGGAAAGGGTTCTTCTTTCAGAGAGTGGCTGGGCATGGTCACAGCACCAAGCCTGACAGAGTTCAGGAGGTGTTTGGACAATGCTCCCAGTTGTGTGGTGTGATTGTTGGGTTTGTCCTGTGCAGGGCCAGGAGTTGGACTCGGTGATCCCTGTTGGTCACTTCCAACTCAGGATATTCTATGATCCTGTATCCATGACAGAAATACACATACTCCTTAGTGATTTTGATCAGTCCTGGTACTGTTGTATGTAACAATCCCGATACTACTCCGATTATAAGCATAAGGAAATTTAAAACACGTGAAGGAATAAAAAGATGAAGAGACAAATGGTTTGATATGAACAGTACAAACACCTTGTTATGGTCTGGCCATAGGCAACCCAGCTAACTGAAAGACCAACTTGTGTGAAGAAGGACTACTCCAACTTCATGGCCTCTCTTAACCTGCGCAACCGTTATGCAGGAGAGGTAAGTACAGCATTTCTCATGGGTGTGGGGTGTCCAGAAGCTCTGGCATCACTTCTCAGGGGATGATGTCCTTCCAGCCTATACTGGTGTATGGGTTTATGTCACATGAAACATAGTCTCTAAATCCCTTCAGGGTAAAGAGTATCATTTTCCTAGGTTATTAAACAGATCATTTTACTGTTAGTCTTGCAGATAAAGCTAGAGATTAGATAAAGCTAAAGATTAGATTGCAGATAAAGCTAAATATTTGGTAAAGTAGTAACAAAAGATGCCTCTGTTTGTGGAGCTCCCTAATCAGCACATGATCAATTCTTAACTGGATTCCTAAAAATAATGTTCTCTGTTGAAACCCCCCTAAATTTTGCAGGTTTCTGGAATGATTCAGTTCTCAAATGCCACAGGACGAACATCTGACCTGAATAAACTTATGGTCAAAGAGCTGAATGCTGCTCTTGAATCAAGCAATACTGAATTCTACACCCAGGCCATGTTTAAGTTGACTGCACTGCTAATAAGCAGCAAAGGTAATGAAAACCAAATGGAGTTCTGCTTTATGACTTTGTTTGCCAAGAATAATAAACTACAAAAACTATCCATATACAAACCCAGTATGAATCAACTTGCAGCAAAACTGTGTTTTGAGTTTTTCCCATTAAGCTTATATTGGGGGAAAACCTCCTTAAACCAGCAGCTATTCATTATTAGGAACTGATTATTACCTATGGCGCACACCAGTTGCATGCTGATGTGGAAAGCAGTTGTTCTTTGGGGAAATCTGAGTGAATGTTTGTTTTCAGACTGTGATCCCCAGCTCCTTCATCATCTGTGTTGGGGACCGCTGCGAATGTTCAATGAACATGGCATGGAAACAGCAATTGCTTGCTGGGAGTGGCTGCTTGCTGCCAAGAATGGGATAGAAGTGCCGGTAGGAAGTGATTTAACTACTCATTCTCTGCCCCTGCGAGGGGGAAGAGGGAAGATGTGGAGAGATTCACAGATATTGTCAATCTGTCTCAAGGATGTTTAAATGCACTGTTAATCACTTTAGCCTGCCAGGAAGTCTCTGTTCCTGTAGTGTTGGAAGTCTGTCCACCCCCATGAGGTGGACTGTGGGAAACAGACCGTTCTCAACAGCATGAATGTTGCAGCAAAAGAGATCTGTTAGAATCCCAGCTGTAGAATTTACTTTGCTGCTGAGATACCTGAGGTGTTCATGAATTGACTCTATACTATCACAAACTATAGAATGGTGTTTTAAAACAAAGAGAAATCAGTGGCCCTGCTCATTAATCAGCTTCTGGTATCTGGTATTGCACCATTACATAAAAACATAGGCTTGCAAATGTCCTAATCCTGTAACAGGCTAAACCTGTTGTATTTTGTGAGATGGGGATCAATGTAAATAGTAATAAAGCAACTCACTGTGTTGTAGTGACAGTCCACACAGCTGAGAAGCTGCCTCTGGTAATTGCTTTGCTTTGGGAGCACCAAGTGTTCCCCTTGCTGGAGATAATCATCCATCTGAATTTACTTAGTTGAGTTTATGTGCAGGTTTCAGTGGTTAACTTTTTAAGCATCAGTTTCATTTTTTTCCATTGGGTATTTGGGAAAATATCTTTGTATCTGGTTGAGGAGAACAGAGAAGCACCCTTGGTTGCTCTGCCCCCTTACTGCAGAGGATGCTGGTCCTGAGAGTAGGATCAGCAAAGCTGGATTATGTGCCATCTTTATGCTGTGCTTGATCAGCCAGGGTGTGCTTGGAGTGCTCAGGGGCCAAACTGTGTCCTGCAGGTCACAGGAACCTGGCGTGTGCTTGTCTCTGCTGGGCTCATGTGGGAGGCAGCAGCCTTTAGTAGAGCAGGAGGATGGATGGCATGGGCTGGTCTAACAGTTCAGTCTCCTCAACAAAATGCAGTGCCTGGCTGCTGCTGCCTTTAGTCTTTGTGTTACTAGCTGAGATTCTGGGGGAGTCTCTCTTCCTTCTGTAACTTAGGATGTGGAAAAAACATTTTCTTTTAAGTGGGATATATAGACTTGTCTCTGCCTCTCTGTCAGCACTGCAGTGAATTTTCATTGATGTAGTAGGTTCTTGTGTGTGCTGTGGGAAAAGATTGTGCTTTCCAGATAAGAAGATGCTCTTGAAACAAGGAGCACTGTCACCTTCCTGTTTACAGTTCATGCGGGAGATGGCAGGAGCCTGGCAGATGACAGTGGAGCAGAAAGTTGGGCTGTTTTCTGCAGAGCAGAAAGAAGCAGATCCATTAGCAGCCTCAGAGGAGAGCCAGCCAAGGCCCTGTCCACCAGAGGTGACTCCACATTACATCTGGATAGAGGTGTGTATTTCTCCTGCATGTCCTACCTGTGGCAGTCTGTATTTCCTGTTGCTGTGATTTGGGAAAGGACTCTCACAGCCAGGAGAGACACTCTGTTTAGATGAACATAATCATTGATGGGGAGAAAGGTGTTTGAAACAGAGGAGTCTGGGGGTGGGGTTTGAAATTCAAGAAGGTGGAAGGAGGCATGGTATGTCTGTCTCTTTTTCCCAGTTTTTGGTGCAGAGGTTTGAAATAGCCAAATACTGCAGTTCTGACCAAATCGAGATCTTCTCCAGCCTGCTCCAGCGGTCCCTGTCCCTGAACATCGGCGGGGCCAAAGGCAGCTTGAACCGGCACGTGGCAGCCATTGGGCCCCGATTTAAGTGAGTGCTTTGGGATCTTTCCTTCTGCAATCACAGAAATAAGAAATAAGATTATAGGGAGATGGAAGGAAACAACTAAACACGACATGTTTAGCTTGTCCTTGGCTTCAAGTACTGAGAATTGCTTTAAAATCCTGCAATGATGCAGTCAAAGCTCTGTTTTCAAAGCAGAAGTTGATCAATTCAGCTTGAAAGTAATTTTTTGGTGTTTCAGGAAACTTCATGGGATGATTTCATATAATGAATTGACCACATCATGGATTTAGTAATAAATCTAGTCTTTACTTCATCAGTTATTTTCACCTTTTGTGACTTGAAGGCTTTCACTTTCTGTGCTTCAGCAGTCACAGCTTTGAAGCAGAGTGATGATAATGTGAATAGGCTGCCAAGACCTCTGAAGCAGACACTTCTCAGGCTACAGTTACAGATGTAGCTGTGGTTTGCATGGTGGTGTATTGGCCACCATTTTGGGAGAGCCAACATTTCCATTCTCTGTTTTGCTTCTTAGGTTGCTGACCCTGGGTTTGTCTTTGCTGCATGCTGATGTGGTTCCAAATGCAACTATCAGAAACGTTTTGAGAGAAAAGATTTATTCAACTGCATTTGATTATTTCAGGTACTCTTTTATTTGAAACAACTCACTGAAAATGTGTTTGTGTTTGTGTTTTTCCTGAACCTTTAGTGATACTTCAAAGCAGCAGCTGTCTTTCTCTTCTAGTGATTTTTCTTTCTTTCCTTTTTTCCCTACTTTAACAGAAACTTGTCTTGTGCTTTAGTATGGTTCATATGGTTCAGTTATCTCAAAGAGGCTTAGGTATTAGTTTCAGATTTTATCTGTGATGTAAAAAGCAGGTATGTTTCTGTTCTTTTCCCCTTTTTCCTTATTTTGAAGTTTATTCAGTGCTCAAAATTGTATCTAGATTTGTCAGGTTTAAAGAACTGCTGTTAGTGTGTATTTGGCTGAAACAGTTTCATTGTTTTCAAAATGCAGCCACACTGAATCTGATTATTTCAACATTTGACACAGGCACAAAAGAAAATATAATTGATAGGAATGTCTGAATGTGAGGAGGTCAGTCAGTCCTAATATTAACTTTCAAATGAATCCAGGAGGCTGACAGACTGCTGCCTTAATTTTCAGTTATAGTTGGAAGTTTGTGCTCTTCAGTCAGTCATTATAAAGCCATGAGGATAAAATGTAGTGGTTTATGGATTTCAGTCAGAATAAAAAATAAAAATAATAAAAAATACTATTAGATTAGGTTGGTGACGGTTTTTGAATCCTGGGAGGTTTTTCCCCCTAATGCCTTCAATGCCACATTATTTGTGTGCTTTCTTCAAGTTGCCCTTCAAAGTTCCCTACACAAGGGGAAAAGAGGCTTCGTGAGGATATCAGCATATTGATCAAGTTTTGGACAGCAATGTTCTCAGATAAGAAGTATCTGACTGCCAGCCAGCTTGTGCCACCTGGTGAGTTCCTTTAGGTGCTGTTTTAAAAGTGTCTAGTTTCTTTGATTTGATTCTACATCAGATCTGTACTCTGTTCTTAGATAATCAAGACACCAGGAGCAACCTGGATATCAATGTTGGATCTCGGCAACAGGCTACACAAGGATGGATAAATACTTACCCTTTGTCCAGTGGCATGTCAACCATATCTAAAAAATCAGGTATCTTTTTGATTGTAACCAGGTCATTACAGCCAATTTTACAACATAATTTATGTTCAGATATTTAAAGTCAATATTTACCTTAAACATCCGGCTCATATTCTGGCAGGGTATTTAATTACCAGTGCCAAACTCTGAAAAACAAAGGCATAAAAGGTCTCACTGGTAACAAGCAGGAAAGTTCTGAAATCACCCGAGTTTTTTGATAGAATGTTCAATTCTGTTGTGCAGGAGAAATAAGACTGGAAGAGGTCAAGATGTATTGAAATCCTGTAAGGAAATTCTTTGCTTCATGGAAACATGTTCCTGGTGCTTTTTGGGGACAGCAGAGTCACATTAGATCATGGACTGTGTTTTTGTACAGTTTTAATCTACATGCTCCTTCTTTTTAGTAGACTGTCGTGCTCCTAAAGTGAATGCACTGCTGGCTACATTATCTCTGTAGCCTGTTGTAACCCACATAACCAAAGAACACCTGCATGATGAGTGGCTGCAGTGTCCTGCCACCTCTCTGATCTAAGTTACAGCTGTCCTGTGGTTATTCAGTTCCTCTGTGTCCATGTTTCCAGGTGTGGACAGTTTGAATGTACAGTTTAACCTACTGAACAAAAGCCACTGAAAACTTCTTAATCCTTTTCTCCAGGAATGTCCAAGAAGACGAACAGGGGGACACAGCTGCACAAGTACTACATGAAGCGCAGGACGTTACTGCTCTCATTGCTGGTGAGTCATCAGAAGGATGGCAAACTGCATGAATTTCTAAGACCCTCTTATTGTTGCAGGATATGTAAACTAAATTATGACATTGTGAATGTTTTGCTTCTTCCAGAAAAACTTTTTTTTTCTTCCCTGTTTCCCTCAGGCTACTGAGATCGAACGCTTGATCACATGGTACAATCCACTGTCTTCCCCTGAGCTAGAGTTGGATCAAACTGGAGAGAGCAGTGTAGCAAACTGGAGGTCTAAATACATCAGTCTTAGTGAGAAGCAGTGGAAGGATAATGTGAATCTGGCTTGGAGCATTTCTCCTCATCTTGCTGTGCAGCTCCCTACCAGGTGAGATATTTAAAAACAACTGATGCAATTACTGCTACCTTAGAAGTTGAGTGAGTATTTACAGAAAGTACTGATAGCACTTGCTGCTGGTTGCAGCCTCTTGCATACTGTCACAACTGTTTGAGACCTTTGAAAAGAACTAAATTACTTAACAGCCTCATTTGGCTCAGTCACTAATGAAGTCCAACTGCCTTTCCTACCATCTGTTCTTTGCCAGCGCTTAGACAGTGATTCAGAAGAAATCAGGTTTGTTTTTTAATAGCATTCAACCCATTAACAAGCACAGAATTTAAGCAGTGCTAAAAGTATCTTGGAAAGCAGTGTTTTAGCTAGATATTGGCTTGCACTTTAGTATTACAGGAGAATTAGCATAGTTGGCTCCGGAAGGGACAGGAAATTCTTTCCCCCTTACAACAGTGATAGTTTTTGCCAAGTAGAGTTCTGTACTCTGGTTGCTGTAGAATCCCAGACAGAATATTTCAGCCAAGAATCCACTAGTGGAAGTGGGCTGAAATACAACTGGTTTATACAAAAGCACTGGGTGAGGACCAGTTTGTTTCAGAATCCTCTCTCCACAGCATACTGGTGCATGTTATTTCATAGTTGGACTGTTTGCTTTTTGAGCATATAGTTTTCTGCCTTCTGCTGTCCTCATCTTCACATAAATAGAAGAAACCATCAAAATTTTCTAATAATGTTCTTGTATTCCTGGTTATACTTAGGTTTAAGAACACTGAAGCTATTGGAACAGAAGTGACCCGTCTGGTCCGGTTGGACCCGGGAGCTGTTAGTGATGTTCCTGAGGCAATAAAGGTACCTGTGAATATTTTTACTGTTACAGGGCCCCAGGAGGCCCATTTCATTCAGATATATTTGAAAATAGTCTTGATTTACCACAGTGCATGTTCTAGTGCTACCTATATCTCTGGTAGGAGAGAATGACAGGACAGCTGTGGAAATAGGGTGCTGGGAGGAGAATCACAGCAGTAAGAGGAGGTAGCCAGTTAGCTAATGATACATTTTGCTTCTGGGTATTCTCACTGTACACAAAATGGCTCAAAACTCATCATTTGCAGGACAGCCACCATTTCTGTTCCTTTGGCATAATAAGGGAAAAGATCACTGGACCAAGCCATGATGAGTGCTACCACTGAAGTTATTTCAACCATAACCTTTCGGTATATCCAGAGGCCAAGGTTTGGAAGTGAGGAAGGCTCATCCTGGTGATCTGCAGTGAAGCACTTTAGTCCTGTGAGGGACAGTCTTGTCAGAGCTATACATTTTACATTCTATACATCACCTGTAAAATAGATGGCAAGAAAATTGAACCTTTTTTGATCCTTCCAAAATGACTCATCTTTTCTTCTTTCTCCCTGTGCAAGAACTCCTGGATTGTGCTTTTAGTAACTTCATTTGGTGTTCTGGGAGGTGATTCCAACAGCTAGGTTTCCATGGAAAAGAAGCATTAGATAAAACAGCCATAGTTTTGTAAAAAAAAAATGTTCCATGTTTCACTTGCCTTGCTGGAGGGAGCTGGAAGCCAGCATTACCATCTGCTGTGTAGTACCCACACATCAGTGAGTGCTACAAACCCCTGATGTGTCTGACCTGCTTTTTCAGTACCTGGTTACCTGGCACACGATTGATGCTGATGCACCTGAGCTCAGCCATGTTCTGTGCTGGGCACCCACAGATCCACCAACTGGCCTGTCCTACTTCTCCAGCATGTATCCACCTCACCCTCTGACAGCCCAGTACGGAGTTAAAGTCCTGCGATCTTTCCCTCCGGTAAGAAGAGTTCCAAGAAAGCCGTAACACTCCAGAGGGAGTTATGCCCTGGCCATTGTGGCCACAAGTGTCATTCTAATGCCATGGAGAGACATGTGCGAAATGGGCACAGCACACTGCACAATGTGCACCGAGTGCGATGGAAACTTGGAGGTTGATTGTCCCGTGTAAAACTGGCTCATGTATTGGCAGCTTTGTTGTAAATGACACTAAGCTGAATTCTTCAGACTGCCCTGCTCAAATAATCTCTTTTGCCTCTTCTCTCAGTGACAGAGTTGTTTCTTCTAAGGCAGCAGAAAGCTGTTTTTGTAGCATTTGTCAGGCTTCTATTAGGACTGTGAAGTACATGATTATTAATTATATTTTGGAAGGGAGTAACTAAACAGAATAATACTTTGATTTGAGAGAATTGAATACATAGTTTAAAAAAAAGAGGCAGTGGGATTTTGTTTATCACCTAACTAAAAGGAGCTTTTCTCTGTGTATGTGACTCATCTTCCCTTCTGACTACTAAAACAAAAGAGTAAAACCCTGCCATCCCTTCTCTTTCAGGATGCCATTTTATTCTACATTCCACAGATTGTTCAGGCACTGCGGTATGACAAGGTGAGATTATGACTTAGCTGCATGTGAAGAAAACAGGTTTTTAATGCAGCTTTTTTATTTAAAGCAGTAAATATAACAAAAATTAAGTGTAATCTAATGCTGCTTATTGTTATCCTGTATCTAATACTTAGAAGAAAAATTATTGTCTCTAGAGGCTGGCTGGCTTTGGGTACACCTCTTTTATGAACAGATAAACTTGAGAAGGGCTATGTAGCTCATCTGTCAGGAAAAAGATTTTGTTATGGGAAGAAGCCTCAGGTGAGGACTCTGAATAAAGCTTTTGGAGGGCTGCATTCAACCAGTAATGAAATTAAATCATTGCCCTTAATAATTTTGCTGGGGAGTTAACCAGAGAAGACATCCAGGGGTGTCTTGTGCTCCATCATATGTATGAAATCAGATCACAGCCTCATCTTGCAGAAGCCGAAGTAAAGCTTGACAACCAAATTCGGAGTTCATTAATGTGAGATCATTTTCCCTGCCAGTGAGGCAGTGAACTCTGGTTTTCAGACAAGTGCTTTATTCAGTGCTTTCTTTTCAGATCAACATACTCCCATCCCATAGTGCAGGTGACTGACTGTAGTTATTCTTTGAGAAGTCTGCAATGCAGAGCACCAACATCAGACACCCATCTGTTAATATCAGTCAAACACCTCTAGGAACACCTATAGACTATGAAAGTAGTTGCAGGTAGAGGAAAGGGAATGCAGCTGCTGGAAGGAGTATGATTTTCTTGGACACTTCAACTTTATAAGTGTCTTCTTACTTTCCAGAATTTCAGTGGAACTGTGGCAGCACATGCAGTTCTTGCCACTCAACTGTACAGTCCCTGTGACACTGTGTAGATTTCTGGTACTACAGGAGCACATAGTGATGCCAGGGAAAACCAGTGTCCCTGTTACACTATGCTTTGTACACATACTAGCAGATGCTCTGAGCTCAAAGAGATTTGAAATCCAAAAAGGACAGATGGAAAATGGCCTAAAGGTGGGGAAAGGATGATTAGAATAACAGAGTAGAACAGTTTAAGATCAGTTCACTACCTTTTAAAATACACTGTCATTCATGTCTTTTTAACAAAGTAAGTGAGAGTGCAGAGGTCTTCTTTCCATCCATTTAACACTTTCTGAGTTTGAAGAATAGCTGTCAGAAGCAGTAATATTGAGTCTGAGAGTTGTAATGAACTTTGATCCTTACTGGTTTGCAGATGGGTTACGTTAGGGAATACATCCTGTGGGCAGCTTCCAAATCTCAGCTCTTGGCTCACCAGTTCATCTGGAACATGAAAACGAATATCTACCTGGATGAAGAAGGACATCAAAAAGATCGTGAGTACTTCAAAATATAATCTGACTTAACCCCTTTCCTTTTCCCAGTCCCGACTAAATCTTCTTTCTGCTTCTTGCTTGTCAGGAAGAATCCTTTTACTGGGAAATTCTTTTATTTATAGAGGTAGGGCCCACTCTGCTCAGTGCCTGATAGAGTCTGTCAAGTGAGACAGGGTGCTGGTTCCCTCAGTACCTTTTTCTGAATACTATCCAAAGGTGCTTATTTCCATCACTCATATCATTTTACTTTCTGAAATAAGCTTCTGACACAGATGCTTCCTTTTTTTCTCACGCAGCTGACATTGGGGAACTTCTGGAGCAGTTAGTGGAGGAGATAACTGGCTCATTGTCTGGCCCAGCCAAGGAGTTCTACCAACGGGAGTTTGATTTCTTTAATAAAATCACCAATGTTTCAGCCATTATCAAGTAAGCATAGTACTTCACAAATTGTGCTCTGTTTGTATAAGTTTGAAACAAGTTTGAGGCTAGTGTGAGGAGTAATATATAATATGCAGATAATTAAAAGAGAATTCATCTTTCCAGGCCATTCCCTAAAGGAGATGAAAGAAAAAAAGCTTGTTTGAGTGCTCTGTCTGAGGTGAAAGTGCAGCCTGGTAAGATGTGATTTAGTTGTATGAAATTGTGGGCTTTTGCATTCAACATGATTATTTATTTTCTGCAAGCAAATCTTGAAATCCCTATGAGTGGCAGCTTATAGAGATTTCAGTTTTGGAGCTGGTGGCTGTTCTTGTTTGGTAGTTTCTCTCTAGAAAAAAATTCAGTTATTTTTGCCCATCCAGTAATTTTTATATGGTACATCAAAACCTATCCAAAAGCAAGTTAGGTAATGCATATCATGGATACAAGTAGCAGTGTATGTCTGAAGAAGAAGGATAAATAAACTCTTTTGCTTTCTACCATCTTTTTTAAAAAGATGTGGTGTTTTTGAGAAGTTTTGTTATCTCAAGAATGAAGCATGTCCAGTTTCTTTCATTCTCCCCTTTCTCCCATTAGGCATTCCCTTGAAATGTCAGTATCTGAGAGTCCTTTCAAATCTTGAATATATATTTTCCCAGCCTGCATCTTCTCTTTAAAATGGAGTTTGATGAAAGCTTTTCCTGACCTCTGACACATCTAAAATCTTCTACCATGTGTTGGTGGCTGAGGGCACTGCCCAGTGCACTGGGGCTGGTGCCACATCTAATTCAGGACTGTTGTAAGAGATGTGCTCTCTGTACCTTTCTGTGGTACAGGTTATTTTGAGCTAATACTGCTAATACAGCAGTATTAGCTCAAAACTGTATTTTATTAGTTTCTGTGAATCTCCAGCTAATGCAAAGGATACCACACCCTTCATGGCGCACACACTAATCTCCAGTTTCTCTCTAACATTAACATTAATTCAAAACTATGTACTGAAGTTGTAGACACTGACATCAGTTATTGTCCAGCTTGCATTGTCTCACTGGGCAGTGGATTTGTTCTCAGCTGTCTGCTCTGTTTTGCAGGCTGTTACTTGCCCAGCAATCCTGAAGCAATTGTTCTGGATATTGATTACAAGTCAGGAACTCCTATGCAGAGGTACCATGCTCTTGTTATATTTATTTTTATNTTTTCTATTAATTTTTGTTTGTCTAATTGCACTCATAATCATCTTTGTTTCTACTGTAATTTAGTGCAGCAAAAGCACCCTATCTGGCCAAATTTAAAGTGAAACGATGCGGAGTCAGTGAGCTTGAAAAAGAAGGTTAGTAACTGCAACTTAATCATTGATGCTACTAATCAATACTCAGCAATTCCTTTAAAACTGCCTGCTTTTAGTGACGTGTACCACTGCAGAAAAATTATTTCTGTGTTGAACTTTATCTGCCATGGTTCAGCTGAGAAATTAAACCGGATCAAAGGAAGAGAGAAGAAAATTCTGAAAACTTAAATACTTTTTAAAGTCTCAAGAAGCAAACCACACAGAGCTCTTGAAGAAATTATAACAGTTACTTTAGACCAAAACAGAAATCACTGGCCTTTTCTGGGTTTTTAGACAGTACCAAAATCCAGGTTTTGGCAGTTTTTCTCTCACAAGACATTTTGTGGGAGTCTCCAGCTGACTAGCTCAATGCAGTGCAGGCATTTATGAGGTAAATCACGAACGCTGTTTTGAGATGTTCTAATTCCAGCAGACAAAGGGAACTGTCTTATGATAATTACCTCGTAAGGCAGAAATATCTGTGGTGCACCTGCAGTAAAATGCTGTGGGTTTGAGTGCAGAGGGCTTGTCCTGATAGAAAGTTACTAATTAAAGCCCATGTCTGGCTTTTGCTTGGCTCTCCTGTTGCAGGTCTGCGTTGTCGCTCTGACTCCATCGATGAAAGTGCAGAGGAGGATGAGGACCAGAACACCTGCTGGCAGGCAGCCATCTTCAAAGTGGGCGATGACTGCAGACAGGTACAGAGCTCTTGGGCTTTGCACTTAGAGGAGACAGATTTCTAGGTGATCATGCATAAGAAGAAAATAATTTTAGTACAGAAATATTTTTCTTTGGAACTCTGGTAAGGTCCGCTGGTTATGGACTGAGAGGGAGAACTGTGTTGTACCCCGAGAGAAATTCTGGTTTGGAAATAAAGGCCATTCTGTCAAGATAGGTTTACCAAGCCTTAAAAAAATTTTTACAGAGTTTATTTTTCAGTTGAGCTATTGGTAATATAGCAGTAATTCCTGAGGCAGAATCTTGTACATTGAAGTTTGATTGATTAAGAGGGAATGCTGGTTATTATCCCTGGAGTTATTAGTAGCCCTTTTATCAAAGGGTGATAGGCAGTTCATTCTTAGGTGAGCAGTTAAATCATCAATGTTGCTTGCTGCCCACTCACACAGCATTTATCAGTTCCCCTTTTCATTCCCCCCACAGTGCATGCACAAGCACACATCTGCACACCTGCTTCACTTAATGCTCACTTCAGAGTTCTTCAGATCATGTTTATAATCTGGTTTATGACCTGTAACCCCTATAATGTTTGTGCAATTTTTTTCTTGTCTGACAGGACATGTTAGCTTTACAAATCATTGATCTCTTCAAGAACATATTTCAGCTGGTAGGCCTGGATCTCTTTGTGTTTCCATACAGAGTGGTGGCCACAGCTCCCGGGGTAAGTGGGCAATTAACTGTAGTGCTGTAGAAAATCATTTCTAATTCAAGAATTCTTTTTTCCAGCACACATAAAAATTCCATGCTATAAGGAAGTACTGCCCCCATCACTTATGCCAAATATTTGGAGTACCAGCAAAAGAAAGAGTCCTTCCTCTCCTGCTTCCTGCTTTTCTAAAGCTTTTGGCTCTGAAATTTTGCTGCTTGCAAACGTTGTTTGGTTTCTGGGACTACATTGTGCAAAGCAGTGGAAAGCCACAGAGCTTGTCTTAGTTGCATGGAAATCCTGAAAGAGAGGATATACTTTTTTTTAATTAATAAACTAGAAATTCTGTATTTGGTGATCTATAGGCTTCCCCATATTTCCCAGAGAACCTGTATGACTGCCAAGAGCCATGAACAAGATATATTTGGGAGCATGCTTTACAAACCTGTTCCTCTTCTTCCCCTCCAGTGTGGTGTTATTGAGTGCATTCCTGACTGCACATCCCGTGACCAGCTGGGCAGGCAGACAGACTTTGGGATGTATGATTATTTTACAAGGCAATATGGAGATGAGTCTACCCTTGCGTTCCAGAAGGTAAAATATCAGTGGGCAAGCAGAGCAAAATATCAACTGAGAGATATTCTACTTGTAAGAAATAATGGCAAATAATTGCAAAATGACTACTATAATGCTGTATTATCTAGTTCCTGATGCTGATAATCCATTTTTAGCTATTAGTGAGTTAGCTAAAGAAGTAATTGCAGCTATACATGTATGGAGAATGTCATTGGACATCGCTTCAAACTAATCATGAATGGAAAAAAAGAAAAAAGCTTTGTTCATCTGTCTCATCTCCTGGTGGAGAGTTCTTAAATACTGTAAGTTGTTCTGATTTGTTTTAACTTGTTGTTTGTACAGGCTCGCTATAATTTCATCCGCAGTATGGCTGCCTACAGTCTGCTCCTGTTCCTGCTCCAGATTAAAGACAGGCACAATGGCAACATCATGCTGGACAAACAGGGACACATCATCCATATTGGTCAGTCATATGCACCTCTGAGTGTCAGTTATTACCTTTGCTTTCTGCTCTTAAGTATTGCTGATAACAGATAAGCCATTTCCCCTTTGAGATCCGTCTGTATACTGATTTCACTGTTTGTAAACATACGTGGAAGGTTTTCGTGCCTTTTAAGTGTTGTGTGTTTGTGTTGGCTGCTTCTGTGTAAATTTATCTCTGCAAAGTTTTCTCAGGTTCAGGAAAGTACAGACACACATATGTATGGATGACACATGTTTATGTAGTCATGCATGGATACATGTGTGCATGTGTGTAAAGATAAAAATGTGTCTTTGGATTCCTTTTCTCGCTGCAGGGGTATGAATTAAACATGACAAGTAAATTTATATAATTGTGTGGGGCTGTAACCTCTGTTTTAGCTTTGCTTTTCTGGAACTGCACAAATATTTCAGCAGTTTATTTGATATCACCATTCTTACATCTATTCTCATGTCATGGTGATGATGCTTCTGTTTGTATTCTTATACTTCACCAAAGCTTTTTTTCCAGATGGAGTTAAAATGTTTACATTAATACATGCAATCCACCTCTTGCTTCTATATAAAGTTTATAAGGCAGTTTATCTTTTGTTCACAGATTTTGGATTCATGTTTGAAAGCTCACCTGGTGGAAACCTGGGCTGGGAGCCTGACATTAAACTGACTGATGAGATGGTGATGATAATGGGAGGGAAAATGGAGGCAACACCATTCAAATGGTTTATGGAGATGTGTGTCAGAGGCTATCTGGCAGTCAGGTATGGTGTTCTTAGCTGCTCACAGTGGAAGTTCTTGCATGTCCAAAGCCAGATGAGAAGATAAATAATAACAAATGTTGATTTGTAGGGAGTCTGAGCCTGTTGACTGTCCTGGTATGTCTTGCAAATTTTGAAACAATGCAATAATCCTTCTATTTTCCAGCTTATCTCTGTGGTATTTTTTCTGTCTTTATGGTATATTTTATGATTTTATATATTCAATTTATAAATGTGATATTTTACACATTTCCTCACACAATTTAGTACACTGTTACTACAAAAAGAAGCTAGTGTCTTGGAGTCAAGATCATTTTGGTTCCTTGAGGGGAAACAGTCTGGACAGAGTTCTTGTGGCAAAGCAAATGTGTCACTCAAGCAGCAGAGTAAAAGCCTAGTAGATAATAAATGTTCTGAGCAAGAGGACAGGAAGGAGAAGGGAAGCTGGGCTGATGTAGCAAAGAATTACATAAAGTAATTAAGATTAAAAGATAGTATGTTCCTGTGGTGTTGCTGGTTTCAGCCTTTTCTACTGTTTTGGTGCATTGCTTCACCTTTCTGATGCCAAAGAAATGTTTCCCAAAGCATTACTTTGCATAATCCTTCTTGAGACTTCATCTTGCAGCATTCTGACTATCTGACAGTCCAGCATAAAGGAGTGACATTTAATTAAAGTGACAGATTGCGAGCAATGGTGTAGCTTCACCAGCAAATGTGAGAGGATTATCTATGTTGATTTAATTACAGAAAAAGGTGGGATCCAGCTCGTTGAACTCCTCAGCTTGTCTGCTTTACCTGCTAAGGCTGCAGGAGTTTGAGTGCTCTGACATTTTTTGTCCTCTTTTTTCTGTAGGCCTTACATGGATGCTGTGGTCTCACTGGTGACATTGATGTTGGATACAGGGCTGCCCTGTTTCCGAGGGCAGACAATCAAACTGTTGAAGTAAGTCAGCAATATGTGGCTGGAAAGTGTTTCTTATTAAAAGGTTATGTCATTTGTACCAAGTGGTTTCACAAGAAGTAGGTACTGACAGCAGGTGAAATCACACCTGGCTGAGCTGGTGCAAACACACATTTGTACCATTTTGAAAGGAAACCTCAATAGTTTTCTCTTATTTGATTGTGATTTTCTGCATATAGGCACAGGTTCAGCCCCAACATGACTGAAAGGGAAGCTGCAACTTTCATCATCAAGATCATCCAGAACTGTTTCCTCAGCAACAGGTTTGACTTTCTATGCATGTCTTCTCCCTATGGCTAAAGGAAGGTCATCAGGCTTTGAGCAGAGCTGAAAAGTAGTTTAGTTAGTCAAAAAATTTTGAGTCTTTGATATTCAGATAGTGCAGGATAGCAGCTTTGTTTCTGAATGTACTGCATCTCCTCTCTTTTGTGCTGGGAAGACTTAAGTCCAGGAAGGTCAAATAGCAAGGCAGGTTAGTCTATAGAATAAATGTAATAGTTAAACATCCTAAATGCATGTTTCATTACGCTAGATAATATAGAGTTTGTGGGATATATTGGGGAGAGTAATACAAACTCTTAGGTAGTTCCAAAAGGGGTCAGCTTGAGACCAGTGCCACTCACTGGCTCAGATACAACCCCACTAGAATGGATGTTCCAGTGCTTGCTAGTGCACCTGCTCAGAATCTGAGATTAATTAATATTGGGGGAGTTGAAGGCAGTGACACTGCTGTGTGAATGGCCAGAATCAGCTTAGTTCTGACAAGCTTGAGCTTTTCTACCTGTGGCATGGTTAATCTGTGACCTGAATAAGCTCTGCCCATGGATAATTGAGTTACCTGTAACAAGCTGAGGTTTGCTCAGTCACTCATCACAGGTGCTGCTGTTAATGCTGTTATTTCCCCTGCACTTTTATTTTCATTATTATCATTCTCCTTAATTAAGATGACTTTTATTTCCACATAATACTGTCTCCATGCAGCCCTGATGATCTTGATTCATTCATTATGCATTTCCTTCTCCTAAAACAAACTGCAAATGCCATGTGATGTGCTTGTGGCTTATCCAAACACAGGATCCAAGCTGCTGATGCTGTTGCCACACTGAGAAGTGTGGAAATACTTTTTTAAACAAGAGCAGGATGTTTTGTACTGTCCATAACAGTAACTGGGCCTTCACAATGCCTTCAAAGAATGGAGGGCTAGTTTTGATTAGCAGCTGATTTCCTTCACCCCATGTTTTGTCTCTGTGGGATCCTGAATGAACATTTCTTGACAATGGGTGCAGTGTTTTCTTAAACTTTTACTTACCTCTGGCTTTGGTTTTCTTCTCTAGGAGTAGAACATATGACATGATCCAATACTACCAGAATGACATCCCCTACTAGAGATCCACTGCCCAAGTGAAACGTGCAACCCCGTGCCCTCACTCCAAGCTTGTGACAAACAGGAGATGCTCTGTCACACCTCGCTATCTTCCACCCTCTGTGTGTGTACATGTTGGGTACATGTTTCCTGGACATTGCAACAATCAGTTCTGATTCATTCCTTTCTCTATACCAGGTTATATATATTACTGTTTTTCCCTGGATTTTTGGAGTTGGGGTGCAATCACAATAAAAATTGCATTACGATTATGAATGTGTGACAGTGGTAAAGCTTGAGGAGTTAGATAATTTTTCATGCAATGCAAGGATTTTGTAATATCTTTAAAAAGTAAATTAAACCCTTTCCTGCACAATTGCACAAAGTGCCATGGAAAGGAAGGGTATGGGTTTCTCATTGGAAACAGATATGTTAACTTGTTCCAATTTTACTGTAGAAAAAGCTTGATAATCATCCAGGGTGGTGATGTCTGTGTAGCTGTGTTCATACTTTGCACTGTACATGGTCCCTGCTACATGGTCAGTATTTCATATGTACATGAAGAATGTATTTTTTCCTTTTGTGTGTTTTAAAAAGAGACTCTACTGAAGATATATTTAATCTACAAAATGTAATAAAAGACGTTAGACTTCGTGTCTGTTGCAAATGTTTTGCCCTGTGCTGTTTTTAGTGTATATACATCACTTTGCACATTTGTGTACTGTTCATTATATTATGCCCTTTCTTTCTAATAGAGACATCTAATTTCTTCTTCAGCTGCTTGTACATCTCAAGTGGCATTTTTTTATTCGTAAAATAAATGTTTAGTGCAAGAGCTGGAATGCAGGATCAAGGGTAAAAGCTCCCCAGTGTTGCTAAGGACCTCAAGCCTGTGCTGGAACATAGGTCTTTTGGGAGTTTTTTTCCCTTTCTATATGCTTGTACTTCTACATGGGCTCTTTACCACAGGGGCTGCCCCCTCTTTAGGGTTTTTTTCCCCCTCTTTAGGGGGATTTTCCCCTTTTGGGGACCTTTTCCCATGTGTCCGGGTCGTGCCCTCAGGAAAGGAAGGGGGTGCCAGGGCTGGGCAGGGCCCGGAGCGCCCCCTGGCGGGCCCCCGCCGCTTCGGCGAGCGCGAGCCCCCGCGTGAGGGGCGGGGGGGGGGCCCGGCCTGAGCCCCGAGGGACGCCCAGCCCCGAGGGGCCAGCGGGGGACAGCCGCCGAGGGTGGAGGAGTCGTGAGGGAGAACGAGCCCTGAGGGCTGGAGGGAACGCGACACACCGTCCCGAAGCGCAACGGGAGAGTGGGACATGGGTCAGCGCCCCGAGGAGGGCTCAGCGCTGAGGGGCGGAGGTGTTGTGAGGGAGACCCGGCCCTGGCGCGAGGCCTGGCCGTGAGGTGGGCCCAGCCCCATGGGGGGGGAGGGGGTCTGTGGCGTAAGGAAGGGCCAGCTCCGTTCATCGGAGGGCCGCGGTTGCTGGGACGCAGCTGTGACCCCGAGGGGCATCGTTTGGAGCTGTAGCTGCCCAGGCCGGGGGGTTCCTCAGAAGCTGGGATGTTGCAGCAGGTCAGGGTGGTCCCTGTCTGAGGGGATGGTAGGCCGGTGATATGGCCGTGCCCATGCCTTCCCCTTGGGAATGTGCATTTCTCAGCACCTCTGAGTCAGCTTTTAAGTCTCCCGATGTGTCCCTGGGGCCCAGGCAGCAGTAGCTGCTCAGGGGGACCTCCTCAGGCAGAAGCTGGGGACCGAGGCGGTCCCTGCAGAGAAGGGAGCTGCACTGAGCTCACAGCTCAGGGAGCCAAGGCTGCGTGCGTGTTTTGGCTTTGCCTTCGGGGTGGATCTTGTGTGTGGTGCAGTGGAGGGCCTGTCCTTTTTCCAGGGTGGGCTGCATTCAGAAGTCACACCTGCTTTTGCCATGGGTGTTAAAGTGGGTCTTGTCTCTTGCCTGTGCAGTAGGTGGCTCACAGCTAAGTGGGCTCTGAGCCCCTTTTCTCATTACGGGGAAGTGCCACTGGCTTTCTAAAAAGGTTTGGAGGCTCATCAGGGAGAAGTAGCATGCAAGAACTGCTTTAATTATTGATTTAATTCAGATTTATTATATAACCAACTGGGACATGGAGTAATTTTGGTGCTCTGTGCCTGCGGCTAGTTGAACCTATTTAAGCTCCATAGGAAAGGAGCTGATTGACACTACAAATGTGGTAAACTTCCTCACACCTTTCCTTTAATGAGGAGCAGGTGGAGTGAGATGATGTGAAGGCTTCTTCTCATGGGAGGTGGTGAGGAGCTCTAATATTTTGTTAAGTCAATGCTGATAAGCGTGCACTTTCCTGCACTTCAAAATAAATCTACCGTGTTAAAAATATCTAGGGCTAGAAGTGAGTAATTAGCTGGTGAATAATAATATTAGAAATAATAAAAGGAGCTCTGGTAATCAGAAAGCCACTCCTAGTTGCAAATCTCAAACCACATAGCAATTTGTGTGTATTCTAGCATAGGATGCCCAGAGTTTGCTGGAATGCAATTAAGGCCATCCAGGGTTTTGTATTGGGACATGAATGGGTTTGAGCGTTCTTCACAGTGCTTGCTTCAGTCAGGCTGTCTGGAGAGCTGATGTTGGTTTCTTCTCTCGAGTTTGTTCAGAGAAATGAAAGCAGCTGAAATCAATTGAGTGCAGTTACTCTAAGAACAAGTTCATTTGCACTATGGTCCTAAAACCTCAAATGGCTGCATTTAAGATGTCATGGATGCATCATTTTGTACTGGTATGAATCTTGCAGAATGTTGTGAATGTGTTAAGTCTCCATGTTAGCAGAATTTATAGGCTCCTGTGACTTCTGTTCTCCCTGTAGTGGCAGGTGAGCTCTGGTGTGTGCCAGAGCTCACCTGACATCTGCGGATTTCATTTTCTCAAGTTGACTGTGCCTTTTTCCCTTCCCCTCAAGGTTCCTTCCTGTGGCACAGACCTGGGAGAAAATTCCCCTGTAATTGAGTGTGCACGGAAATACAGAGGGGATTAGGCTGTTTACATTTAATCATGCAAGGCAGTACCCTGAAGATTCCTCCTAAATGGGTTGTGTACCGGCTCTTCCTCCAGGGAGACTGAGGAGGTGAGAATACTGAGCTGCCCCACAACACTGCAAGTGCTTCCAAGATACTGAATCAATGCAGTTGGAGACACCACAGACTTATCTCACCCTCATCCTTCCACCAGGGAAGGATATGTCCTTGACACAAGGAAGCTGGCAGGACTTTCAAAAATTACTCAGGTAAATAGAACAGATAGAATTAAGACCTACATGAAGGTATTGTGAAGGATTTTGTCTCTGAACTTTATGCCAGAATGTGTTCTGATGCCTGTGCAGTCTTGGGAGAAAAGTCACATCAAAAAAAGGGGGAAAACTGCTCATTAAAAAAAAAAATCTAAGGAAAGATGCTCCTGTAGTTTCCCCACTCTCAGAAATTCCCAGTCATGGTGGGAGACAGACATCCTGGGCCAATACCCACTGCAGTTCTTTCTGCATTGGCCATGCATGTAAAGAGCCTTTAAGAAAGGAGCAAAATTTATAGTGATTCATTTGCATCTGATGGGCCCGGGGTTCAGAGCTACTGGTAACTTGATCAGCGCTATTCAAATGCTAATCTCATTATGTGTGTTAGAGACTGGAGCTCAGCAATCCACCTCCGTTAGCACAACGTGCCTGTGCGATGTTCTGGCTGGTAGGCAGGGTCGCGGTACCCCCTGCAGGCACCCAGCACATGCTGCATAGATAGCATCGGGCCTGATGTGGGCAGGGAATGGCAGCTCGGTGGAGGAGCCAATGGAATGAGTCAACGTGGAAAGACGAGCTAGAGTTCTCTTTGGAAAAATGATGGAGAGCAGGGCGGGATTGAGGCCAATGGGAAAAAAAAAAAAAAGGGTAGTAAACAAAAGAATTTGTCCTGAATTTACATCTAGCTTCAAGCACTGATTCTTTGACTTCTTGAAAAATACTGTGCCTGTGCTGTTTGGTGTAAAGACCTGGCAGTTTTGCTTGTTCCACGTAACAAGGACTAAAATCTGCTCAAGAGAGCATGCACAAGGGATCCTTTCTAGACAAAGGCTCTCTGATAGAACTGTGTTGCTGACATGTGCAAAGGATTCCTGCCTCACACTTGTTACTGACAGTTTGTGGATGGGTTTTTTGAGTTTTTTGGTGCCCCATCTATTTCTGTAAGGATTCTGCATTTGGGAGGCCACAGGGGTTATACTCCTGAAGAAGGAAGATCTGTAAGGTGACATGCTGTAATTATGAAATAAGCTACTTAGCTGGCAGGAGCAGATGAACTGTGGTAACGTGCAGCCCTGGCACCAGCTGGTTTAGTAACTAGCACAGCCTCCCCAGGAATGGATTTCTGCTGCCACTGCAGCAGCCCTGTGTCTAAGGCTTTGTAGTTACAGGTGACACCTTTGTGTTTATTTCTGTACAGTATCAGTGGCCTAATAGGGTTGGGTCAGGATTTTGGGAGGTGTGAGGATGATAGAGAGACTGAAGAATTTTGCCTGATATTATTGGTTGTAAGTTAATAGAACCTTCTAGAATACCTGATCTCTTACCACCTAGATAGAAACTGTTTCTGTGCAGTTTTCAGAGGCCTGCTGACTCCCAAAGGGATTCCTGCCTCCACATCTTGGACTAGTCAGCTTTCCTATTTTCCTTTGGAGACAGGAGTTACCCATCACTTAGATGAGGTGAGCTGGGTGGAAGTGAAGAGTAAAGTTGCCTCCCACGGCTGCAAAGGAAGAATCCCAGCAGTGCCAGTGCAAGGGCCATATGCTGCTTTTTCTGCCTCAGATCCCAGATGAGAAGAACTGGCCAAGAGCTTTGTGAGGTGTGGGAGATGAGCTGAGGTGGAGTTGTCCCAGAAAATCCATTGTTTCTGCTGCCCTGGTGGGTGGCCGTGCTTTGCAAACCTTTAGAGCTCCGGCAGTCAGACCCAGATGCTGAACCCAGGGCTCGGCTCTAGCGAGGGCCTCTGACCAGCACATGAAGCTGAATTTTCTGTCCGTGCTTAGCCGAGATCCCGCTCGTGGTCCCGGCCTCGTTCCCTGCAGGCTCGCAGCTCTGCGGGCAGGGCGGCAGAGGGCACTCCAAAACCAGCCACCGTGCCTGGGACACAGGACAGAGCGACTGAGCAGGCACAGATCTGCCGTTCCCGTAAGGCGGGCGAGTCTGGCAGGGAAAACCTTGCCGTGACCTTTACTTGTGACATATCTGTCACGGCACGCATTGAGTGGTGGAGCTAGGGAGTACCTGAATATCAGATATGAAATTGCTCAAGAGCTTGGCTGTTTGTATTCCAGCATATTCTGCTGGGGAGGTTTTTGACCTTCCAGGGGACAAAAAGGAAATGCGTTTTGCTGGCTCTGCATTGTTGTGTCAGGTGAAGCCTTTAAATATATGGGTGTCCTCTGGTATAGCAAGCATGCAGAAATCCATAGTGCATTTACCAAAAACCCAGAGGTTTATCGTGGTAGCACTCCTTGTTGTTATCACACTGTATTGGATGAGCAGTAGCTGTAATCAGCTACAGAGGTGGCTACATTTCTGTGTTGCTGTGCGTGCACGTTTTTGGAAAGCTGCTTTGGGGTGAAAGGTACTCTATATGCAGGCTCTGATGTAAGTTACCTGTTATTTTTAGGTTTGTGTCCTTACTAAAAATTAAATCCTGCCCCATATAACAGTAGCTGAGCATTCTCTCTTACCTTTGAGCAGCTTGCCTTTGGCTTCACCTCACTGGTAGACCTAGTGGGTAGATGGCACAATGAAGTGTTTAAGCTTCATAGAATAAGTGGATATGGGTGATAGGATGGGGGAAGAAAACATATCCAAGGGCAGAAAACACTTTGGTGCAGCTGTAAAGAGATAATTGATTTTGGATAATTCCTGGGATCATTTTGGGTCCATGTAAGTAGTAGTTAAAAGTCTTCCCTATGCTGTCTGTGGCCAAGGTGGAATGGGGTGTGTGGAATCCTCTGCCATGAGGATAGCCCTGGTCTGTTTGTTACCAGGCTTAAAATTCAGTGTCTCAGGACAGATCCCAAAAAACCCCAGGGTTTTGAAAAGTGTTTTTCCCCCTCTTACCCCACATGTAAACTGGGATTTGATTTGAATTGATTTTAGCATCAAGCCTGGCCTTTAGGCTGCAACTCTAGACAATAAAGAAGCAAGTCCAGCTGTAGCTGTGGTTGTGTCACAGATCAGAGCTCAGAGGGACACATAAATATACAGTAATTTCAAGCTCATTATCCTGCAGACAGAAAGACTAGATCAGAGGGAAGGATTAAGCTCTGGGTTAGAAGACAAACCTGCCAAGGAAACACTTGAGCTGGATCCACGATGAAACCTCAGATAGACCTCAGGAACCTGAAAACCCACTTCATTTCCAGGACAGTGCTGAAATTGGCAATTTTTTCTTGCCTCTCTGCTGACACTGTGATCCTTCTTCCAATCTGAGCAGTTTTCTTTCCTTTGAGATGCAGCTCTTATCAGCCTGTGGGACAAGTGACTCAGTGCAGTGCCTGAGGTTATGGGAACAGGGCTGATGGTGCCTCTGTTTCTACTCATCAGCTGAGCCGGGAAAACCAATCATGTTTGTGTTCCTGCTTTGTCTTAGCTGAAAGGTGAAACTCCTGAGCTTACATTTCATTGAATGAAAACGAGACTAGGTTTAAGAGCAGGTACATCAGTTCCTAGCTTCATCGAGGAGAAGGAATTCACATTGCCAGAGCTCCCACACAGAATATATTGTGGGCCAAATCCCTTTAGAAATGCTTGAAGTGAGACCTAAGGCACTTGATGTCTTACAAAAGATGTTGTGTGACTTGGGGAGCTGCTTCAGCTGCACTGTTCTTGGGAATCCAAAAATCAGCTGCCTTTGCTTGAGACCTGGGCATGTGTACTTGTGCAAGAGAGTTCTCAAAGTACAAATTGAAATTGGAGCCCTTTTTCCTCTTGTATCTATTACTATGATTTTTGATCATTATTATAGGTAAAAGGGACATTTCAAGAGATGCAACTTCTATAGTGAGAATGACTTTTAGATTTAAAACATGTTCACAACTGAGTTTGCTGCTGACTGCTATCCCTCAAAATTACTGTGCCTTGTCCTTTTCCCAGGAGATTGTCTTCTAATTGTGTAGAAGTGATAGGGGATGCAAAGTTTGCCCTTCACTTTATTTGGGAGCCTTTGCAAAAAGCTCTCCTCGAGGTGCAAATGGCTTTTACTGAAATGGCGGAGCTGTTCTGCCTTTGAAAAAGCTGGTGTACTTTGGAAGACATTTTCCAGACCTGCCATTGCACTACTCTCTGTGGGGATGTATGTCCAGTGGAGGTGGGTACCGTGTGTGTGCCCATGCGAGCTGTCACCACTAGATGACACCATGACTCTGGCAACAAGGTCCAGATGAACCCTAAAGCCAAGGCCATTTTGCCTGTTTTGGAGGGTTTGTTACAAACTCAGAACAGGGGCTGGATTTGCCAACCTTTTAGTGAACTCGAGTCAAGTTTCCCCCAAATGCAAGCTGAGGTTGAGGAGAATGGACTCAGTTCCAGGTGACAGCGTGGGATTTATGATTTGGGGTGGAAACCATCTGAACATTTGACTTGCAATCAGGCTGATCTTGGCCATGGTTATGCTTGGAGGACCTCTGTGTATTTGAAACAAAATGTCAGAGCAAGGTTTGGGCAATAGGAGCCTCCTTGAGCCAAAACCAGAAGGGGTTTGCCCAACCCTGCACAGAACTACTAAAAGGTTTCACATGACTTCACTGCTCACCCCAAGTGGATCTGGGCATGAACTCCAGGACAGTCTCCAGACCTGCTCAGCAGGAGCCCCACTTCTCTTTTGACCCATTTTCTCAGTGGCTGGTAGGAAACTGAAGAGCTGCCAAGGAGTTGACCAGCACACATTGCCATGCTGCTGCCATACCTGGCCTAACAGGTCACACAGTGTAATGGTGGCTCAGTCACTATTTGGGCAGCCTTCTTTCCAGGAGCATGTGGCTTTCTGATCATCTGACTGACTCTTACCCACCGGCAGAAGGGACCTGCTTCTCCCTGGAGCATCTTTCAGGGTTCTTACCCAAAATTGCATGAGGTCTAGCAGGTAAAACTCTGCAACTGCTCATTGAGCTGTGGCTCTTGCTTGCTACCTCATTCTCTATTTTGGCAGAGGAAATGCTTTGTTATCCCACAGCCTGAGAAAATTTCATTCTGCTGTAATTACTTTCTATGTACACCTTCTCAAGTTATCCTTCCATTGCTCTTCTTTATCCCTTTCCATGAGACTCAGAGTATGTTACATGAAGCATGTTAATAAACAAATTTGCTTTTATTATGCTCTTGCAAAGGGTATTTCTGCATACTGAAGTTTGGCAACTATCATGTAATTATGTGGCTCCAAGGATAGATTGAGGGAATTGATAATCTAAGAGATGTTTGTACAATGCTTTGTCACCTCCTTTGAAATTCATGTCTTTCCACCACCACTTCAGGACTATCCTCACATGCAGACTTGTTAAATACCTTATAGCAAGGAATCAGCAAGACTCAGGGCATTTCCCTAATGAGCCCATTGTGTGCAAGCTACCCCTAAATGCTCATTCTCATGGTGTCCCTCACTAGTCCTGGCCTAGAGGGGTCCCAACAATGTGAGATGGGTGGTCTTGTTACCACTGTGGCTTCCAGTAGTGCTTGCTGATGTGGATTCTGTTTTAGTAATCTTGTGGTGCATAGATGTTTCGTTATTCACTTCGTAAAATTATTTTCTCATAGGATGCTCACATAGCTAGCTCAGACAAAGTAGCTGTGTTAATGAGGTTGTCTTATGCTAATTTATTATGTGTAGAAAATATTTTTAAAATATCATTTGTTAAAGCCTCATTATAATTGTGAGGTTAAGCATCACTGAAAATTCTACTCCAAATGTTTTGCTTTACTGTTTTTTTTAATAGACAGAATAGTGGAGTGTTTACCCTGAATCATCCCAAACCTTTGCTGTGATTGGGTTGTGTGTGATTGATTTTTTATGGTTATCAGTTTTTATGGAAGGCTGGAATTAATATTTTTGGTGCTTGATGATACTTTCTTTTGCTATATTCACTAATGCAATCAGAAAATTCTAAAGGTTTTGCCAAGCCTTGGCATTTCATCTGAAGGACTCTCAGGCCCCTAGCATTGCTTCTGTTTGTTGGGCTGCTGGGATGCCAGTAGAAAGAAGATTTTCGTCTTCTCTTCTATAGCTGGGAAAACAGAGGCCTAAAAAGACTTGAGTCAATGATGCAGACTCCTGCATGCCCAGCCCAAGAGCTGCTGGTCACTGTCTTGAAGGGTTTCAAAGCTGAAGAGCATGAGCAAGGTACTGAAGCTTTTCCAAAACTTTAATCAAAAGGTTGTGTGGTCATTCAGCGGGGCCCCAATCAGTGAGTTGGCAGTGTCAGTTGAACAAACTTCCCTGCTTCTTTATGGGATGGGAGTTTAACCACAGGGAATGAAGAAGTAAGCACAGCTTGAAGTACTGCCTGTGGAAAAGAAGCTCCAGCAAAAGCTGTCACTCTCCCATTTGGTTTTTCTTTCTCATTCTTCCATCTCCCTGTCTGGCCATTTGTGCTGCCTGCCTGTTTGTTTGTTGGCTGAGTGCTTGCTGAATTATTTACCAGCCTGACTGAATTAAGCAGCAGCAAAAGCAGGCGAGTGAATCCCACCTGAGACTCTTTCAGCAAGAGGGGGGGGGTCGAGAAGTGGGGTGTGCATATATGGGTGTTGATACATAGTGCTTAATTAAATGTACCAGGGAAAACCTTGTGGGAGGAGACAGGGCTGAAGGGAGCTGAGCACACGGCTGACACACCAGCTCAGGTGGCAGCGTGCCCCATCCCTGAGCTGGGTGGGGGTCCTGCCTCTGGGATTTGCCTTCAGCCCTTGGCAGTGTCATCTCATGGTGCTGGGATGTGGCAGGGCTGTCAAGCATCCATTCCCCTTCACTGCATCACTTGCGTTGTTTGTGATGGTTGTTGTGCAGTGTGGGGTTAATTGGGTTAATGAGCGCATTGTACATTATTAGAGGCTGAATTGACAATTATGCTAATTATTGTGTCTTCCAAAGTGCCACATTACTGAGGATGTTTAAAAGGACAAGGATTCTTATACCATGCACACTAAATCAGACCTGAGTACTTGGACTTACTTTACCAAATGGAGGTGTACTGGGTGTTTGATGTCAGGAAATGCCTCCTGGTTGGCATATCCCTTCCAGCAAGAACGTGCAAGCTTAACACACAATCCTTAGCTCGTGCAGTTCTTTGCCTGACTACATGTCTGAGCTGTTTAGTCTTACAGATGGGGAAAATGAGACATAGCTCTTTCTGTGACATGTCAGATCTGGGTACTCTTTCAATAAAGCATGCATGCTCCAGTGGGGTAAAGCCAGTGCTCTTTACCCCATAGTGGACACAGCCTTTTGACTCTGAAACGTGCTCTCATGACAGTTCTTCAGACCACAGCAGTTGGTTCAGATGCCAGAGACCTTTCCATGACTCTGTTCTGCCCATCAAGTTCTGTTTGTGCTGAAAAGCAGCAATCTTCCCACAGGTCACTGTTTGTCAAGGTGAAGAAGCAGATTATGGTTTGTAGATAAGCTGGTTTGGGCTGCTCTCTAGGTTGCATCACTTTGCCATGCAACTGTTACTGTCATGCCACTGTAGTAATGCCATCCTGACTATTCCTACTGGGCAGTTGTCCCAATAAAAATAACCCAAGGATGTGTTTGTGCCCTAAAACCAGCTATGGAACATTATTTCTGGATAGTGAGCAATTGCAAACTATAAAGCAGTATGGGGGTCGATAGAGTGATCTTCTCTGCTTCCATGGGCTCATATGCAATGTTCACCAGGATTGCTGGCTTCAGTGGGAGCAGATCTGAGAGTGGGGGAATGCCCCAGTGTGTTCCAAGTCATCTTTAATGCAGATCCAAAAGGTCCCTATTCAAAGCAGTACGGTGCCGTTACGTGGGCTGCACAACCTTCCCAAAGGTCTGGTTGGTATCTGATGGCTCAGCTGTGCAGGGCTCCATGGCTGCAATGCCTCTGGTTACTCCTTAGATG
The DNA here is from genome assembly GCA_008694505.1 of Cyanoderma ruficeps. Classification (NCBI taxonomy): domain Eukaryota; kingdom Metazoa; phylum Chordata; class Aves; order Passeriformes; family Timaliidae; genus Cyanoderma; species Cyanoderma ruficeps. The sequence goes on along the minus strand of VZDJ01000174.1, from coordinate 8,263,456 downwards.
TAGCCATACTTATGCAGAGTAATTATGAGCTGGGAATGAGTGTAGACTGAAGAATTTATGACATCTGAGGTTTAAACAAGAGCTGATACATCTTTTAAATCTGTAGACTGCTTCTCTCTTTCAAGAAATAGTTAATCTCTCGCAGTTTAGCATGAAAAGTCATCTGTCCACTATGGGCGTTGTGAAGCTGGGAGTACTTTTGTGCATGTACAGTAAAAAGCACCTTTGACTAAAGCCAGCTGATGGAAAACTGGTCCCCATCAGCTCTTTTTTCCTCATAGGGATGTACATGCTTGGGTACGTTAGGAGAGAGCCCCTCCAAGGAGCCTGCTTGCACTTATATCTCCTGGACTTCTGACTTCTTGAAGTACCCCTTCCCTTCCAGAATGTGGCATTTCAGCAGAGGCAACCAGTGCAGACTAATCCTTATTGTCTATAGCACCAGTTTACCACAGGAGGTAGAATAATGTCTCCAGAAGGTGGATAAAGAGGGAGCTGAAAATGGCAAGACATGAGAAGAGCACGGCACGATCAAAAGCACATGCCTCATGAAATTATCATGAGCTAACTCTGTGGGACTTGCTACATAAATCAACTGATAACTCACCATGTAAAAGATCATATACAACAATTCAGCACTTCCCTCCCATTTCTGCTATAACCCTCTTTCTGAAATTCACTGTACGATTGGTGTGAGTGTGCTCACACATTCTGCTCTGTTGCAGAGATGTGTATGTGGCACATCAGGGTAATGAATTTTTCTTGAATACCCTAGCAAGTGCTGTCATGTTTTGCATCAACAAAAAGTGATTTCATATAGCATAAAGCAAGGAGTTTAAAAGAGCTGATGACCCTTTTTGGCCTGGTTCCAGATGGGAGTCGTGTCTGGGTTACTGCCCAACCTTTTCCAGTAAGTTAATTCCCACTCTTAGAATTGTAATGGCTGCATTGAGTTGTGCTCCTCTCTATAATGATTACTTATAGAAAAGAAAAAGTGCTTTTTCATTGAACTCCAGCATTCCTCCTCATGCCTTGCCAGGATTTTGTGTAGGTGCCTATACTCTATACTTGCTGTGAAAACTGAGGCATCATATCCAAAGCTGCTGCTGGCATGAGCATACATGTGTTCTAAGGCTCTGCAGCAACATTTGAGTTCACCAGTTCTATACTGTTCTCATGTTTACAATTGTTTTAATGTATTTCTTTAATAAGAAAGCTTAACTGTCTTGATTCATCAGCAGACATCATCTAGCTAGATTTCAGGAAAGCACTTTGTAAGATATCTCATAGGAATACTGCACTCTGAAAAAACGGGAATTAGCACATGGCTTGTGCAGTAGAAGAGAGGCTAATGACAGGAGGCTGCACAGGAAGGAAAGTTCTAAGAGTAGAATTCTTCCAGTACAAGGTTGATTGATGTATTTGTGAATGTTAATTCTGCTACTTAAGTACAGACTCACTCGACAATTTTAGGATTCTGCAGAAGCATCTGTACATGCAAGTGTATCAGGGGAGCTGGGGGCCCCTTTTCCTTTGCCTTTATACCCACTGAACAGCACTTGCCTGCTCTAGTCTCTGCAAGAGGAAATGACCCTTTCTGGTGCTGCCATCCCCTGCTGTGTTTCAGAGAGATTTACTGCTCCCTGCTCGCTGACTGTACTCAGGAGCTGGTAGAAAAGCAAATACCTAAGGGATGCCTACGTCAGCAAAACTTGTTCTTCCTGATTACTCCGATTAGGCCAGGGATGGCCTTTCTGTTAAAGGAAGGTTTGTAAGTCCGGATCTGCTTATTCAGATGAGGTCAGAATTGTCCCCTAAGTCTGCTCCTGTCCACATGTCTGAGCATGGAAGGAGAAGGCTATAGTCCTACCCAGCATGTCAGAGGAGGGACAAAGTCCCTGACTGATGCCAATGTGGAATGGAAAGCTTCTTTCTGTGACACGTGTGACTACTGTATGAGAGCATCAGAGTCAGCCTGCCTCAGACTCACAGTAATCACTGCAGCTGCCACTGCTGTACAGTGGCAAAGTGAGCCATTTCCCTGCTTGGCAGACTTGGCAGGGAGGTGATGGAAGACATGCACCTGGGGAAGCAGGTACTGGGGCTGAATGACTGTGGGAGCCCTACATAATATAAGAGGGGGAGATTCAGAGATTACAAGGAAGAAAATACCATGTGGGACTGGAAGAGAGGAAGGAACGTATCCAGAATAAAATTAAAACAAGGGGTGGAATATTGTTGGAGGATAGAGAAAGGGATGTACCTTGGCAAAAATCTGGAGAGGATGGGGTTTTTTTCTCCTTGTCTCAACCTCTACTCCTTCTCATCTTTCCCACACAGATATCTTAACCATCTTTCACCATGGCAGGTCAGTCCAGCACCCATTCTGTACTGCTCAGCTCTCAGTGACTGGTTGATCTGTGCTAGCTGTTTTTGTTGAGATGCTCTTCTCTCTTTTCCTATTTTCCTGTGTGGGAATTTGAAACCAAGAACGAACCCTTCACATCTCACTGACAGGAGGTGATGTGTTAACAGAAGTGAAGGGAGCCATCCATGCCAAGCATTTCAGAGCCTTTCCTGTCCCACTTACAGATGTTTGCTAAAGAGGTGTTTTGGTTTAACTGTAGCTTATTGGATTATGTGATTATGGCATTTGAATTCTTTATTAGATCTTTTCTGTCTTGGTCCCTGGGGTTGAGAGGGACTTGTTTTCTGGCCTTTGATGTGTTTTAAAAAGGCAGGCTATTTGTATCACTGCTTCTTTGCTTTGATTCTTTGACTCCTTCTCTGGGGAACATTCTGATGTGCAGAGCTCAGCTTTGTGTGTCTGCTGCATGGGATGTCTTTTTGGTTTATTTTTGTACTGGGCACAAATCACCCCTCCTGCTCCCTTCTTTGCACGTTGTCATGAAAGCACGTTATTGCTGACCAGTTCATTTGGAAAGCTTGTGCTTGCTGACAGCTGTACAGAAAATTCAGTATTTTAATGAGAGGCAGTCTACCTTTGCTTGGAGGGATGGATGGCATTGCAGCAATTGTCCATTTTCCCCTCAGGCCCTTTCTTGTGGAAAAAAAATCTTGTCATTAGAATTCATTTATCAAAAGAATATTCTTCACATTCTGCTGTTGATGGTTTTAACTGAGGTGCTAGAAGAGGACTCCTCTGAACCGACAGTGGGAAGTGAGTAGCTTCTACTCTGGTTCTTTGCCAGGAAGCAGCACCCTGTGAGCAGAATATCAGAGAAAGGAAATTTGCTTAGCTGGCAAGAAAAGGCCAGGCCCAGCTGGGTAAACCCTGCCAAGCAGGGTCAGTGTGGTGAACCAACTTATGCTTCATTTGTCACCTGTCAGTGCTGAACACGATACACTTAATAGCATGGTAGTGGAAAGGACAAAGGGGATTTCTGAGGAGGGAAGTGAGGTAAGCCATTATTAACTGGAAGACTGAAGGAAAAACTCCATCTTGGAGCTGCTGAGTTTCTCTTGTGAGGTTAGTTGTTTTCACACACCCTCCTAACACACAGCCCAGCCCCTCCTGTGTGCTCTAACACCTGTCCATGGCCATGTTCTCCACAGTGTCATGTCAGGAAATGGGACCAAATGAAAGGAAGATTGAGTCTTTGTGGGCACAGGCAATGAATGCAGTACTAAGATCTGCAGTACAGTGCAGAGCTCAGGCTCAGTCTGACGTGTTGACCAAGGAAGCAGAGAGGACTCTCCCATGCTTGTGTTAATTCTGGGATTAATGTCCTTACCCAGCACATAAAAACAGAGCTTATTGACCCCAAGGAGAACAGTTTTATTAACTGTCCCTCCAGCAACAAGAAACAAGAAACTCTTTCTTTCCCTATAGGATGAGCTATTGCCTGTACCTGTAGTACCTGGTTTATGTATCACCTCTCCTGCATGAAATGTTGCTGCCATATTCTTGCTTTTCCCAACAGAAAACAGGAATGTTTTCTTTTTTGCTCCTGAGTAGTCTGCAGCCAGTGTTATATCCCTGTAGAATGTATCCTCATGTACCCCACAGCCCAGGCTGCTTCAATGTTGAAGCATAAACTGGTTGGAAACAAGCGATTTGGTGGCCTCTTTTTCTCCCCAGGCATAGCCTGGAAATATCTTTGCAAGGGCTGCCAGTGCCCAAGCAGTGATTTGGTTCCCACATCCTGCTCATCCCGTGTGAGAGCTGCTCATTTTGCGTGGCAGCAACTGGCGGAGCAGGCTGGGAACACCGAGCCTGCCTTCTGCTTCACCCCCAGAGCTGGAGTGTAAGTGGACCTGAACTATTTTTAAAGGAAACCATTCAAGTGTCATTAACAACAAAGTCATAATGGTAGCCTCTGACACAGCTGGAAAACATCTGCAAACACTTGGAACAGGTAACAGTTTGATGAGGGCAAACTTGTATCAGACTGCACACGGCTCATGAGGATTAAAAGCCTTAGCTAGTGGGGTCAGCATGACCTCTGGTTTGGCTTGGAAGCCCCTTTTGTTCAGGAAATATTGGTAAAACATGGCAGCTCCTTGCTTCTGGAGAGTGTCAGGATGTAGGATACCAAACAAAAAGATAATTTACCTGACTAATGTAGCTCTACTCCATGTAAATTTCATGAATTTGCTCATTTTTCAGAAATTGGATTTCTGTACCCTTTTGAAGGGTAGGAAATGAGGTTGTTTTGTCATAGGTTGTCCTTTAAAACAGCTGCCTGCACTTGGTAACTGCAGTCACTGTGGTTAAATGACTAATGTTTTACATTCCCTAACACTGAAAATAGTTGTGGTGCAGATTTTGCTGGGATTACTTTTGTTGTTCTGTTTCTGTAAAAAGCTTAGGCAAGTGGCTTTTTGCTGATGTAGACAATCATGGAAAGCATGAAGCTTCATTATTCACAGAAATTATGGCAAGAGCACAGCAATGACAAAAAGAGCCAAATAAATATTCCTGATGTTTCTTTTGCTGCATTTGCTTGGAGCAGTGTGTGTATGGCCAGAATGTTGTGATTTTTATGTTTCTGCAATTTTGCCTTGAGGTCTGTATAGTGATAAACTCTGAGTGAGGACCACACTGTGTTGTGAATATAGCAAAAAAAAACCAGGGTTGTATTTTGTATCCTCTCCACCTGCCACTTTAGGATTACCTTTGTCCCAACAACTTCTATTTTAAATTTTTTTTTTTTTTTGNAAAAAAAAAAAACCAAAAAAAACCCCCAAACTTAGCTGTTCTGGTAAAAGATGTTACCTCACCAACTGATGCTACTCTCTACACTGGTCACTGGAAGAGCCCCAGGCTGAGCTGAGTGGCTGTTTAAGCAGTTTCAGTTGTTGGCCACAGCAGCACTGTTGGCTTTGGAGAAAGTTAGGGAGTGCTCACAAGGAGTGTTGCTTCTGTAAACTGGTGGAAACACAGCCTCAACCAGGACAGAAGAGATGGGAGGAGTGAGAGGTAAGTGCTAATTCTGGGTGATGATGGCCGGCTGTGTCCTTGAACACCTTTGTACCACTGCAGTGATAGCAGAAAACTGTCTGCCTGTAGACACATCTTTTGTTATTGCTAATAAAGGAAAGTGTCAGCATACCTTAGATTACTTCTTTACCTCTCATAAAGAAGCAAGGTTGAGTAGATACCACTTTTATACAACTTTTAAGGTACCTGCCCAGGGTTATGGGAAATCAGTGACAGTGACAGACCTAGAAACAGAGCGTAAGAGTTCTGGCTCTTTATCTGTCTTCACTAACCATTAGATGATACTTCCTCCAGATGTTTCAATAAGGGGTGCTATAAAAAGTTCTTTGCATTGCTGTTGCAATTCCTTATTTCCAAAGGGCTGCCTGCCTTTATGTTTTTAATATCACTGCTTTGAAGCACCATAGCTAGAAGTGACAGTGCCAGAAATAATAATAACAATAATAATCTGCATAGCACAACGGGCATTTTACCAGCATGCAGGAAGACAAAGGTCTCTGTGTGTTTTATATTAGCACAGTCAAAAAGTCTTATTGAGTCTATCTGGAATGCATAGGTGGGAACCTTAACCCCTCATATGCTGAGAAGAAAATTGTATGCAGACCTGAGAACTGAAGTAAATTAATAAAAGGGCACGAGCTTCATTCCTTTGGCAGTGGGAGGTCTTTCTGGACCATATGCCTTGACAGCTTTGTTCAACCTTATGTATTTAATATCCATGTGACACCAGTGTAGTTAATTTACAAGTATTTTTTCCATTTTCTTCAGTTGTATATAATTGTTCTTTACCATAGACCAGAAAAGAGAAAAGGCAAAAACCCAAATCTTTTTTTTTTCTCTGCAAATTCAATTCTTATTTCTGCCATGGCCCATGTTCAAAACCCAAACAATAAAACATACAGCTGTGACATAGGGGAATTGTCCAAAAAGGACGATGTCTGAAGGTTTATGATTAGGTTTTATATTCCCTCTGTCTACAGAGCAGCACTTCCTGAATGTTTCTGTGGTGGGAAAAGCATCCCAGCCATTTCCCCTTGTGGATGATGGTGTAATTAGAGCTGTAAAGAAAGAACCCATGACACTAAAAGGCTATAAGTGCTGCAGATTTAGGACAACAGGTTTCTATGGAAACTGAAGTGAAAATAGGACCTTAAATGGGTGAATAACAATAATACAGAGTTTTCAGTTTGGATCAGTCTGTAAGTTGCAGCAAAATGCCTACCTTTCTGGCAGTTATTTGCATAATCTTTTCCATGGTGCTTTCAATGAAACATTGCCCATCCAGTTCTTAATTTCTCTACAGAAACATTCTTTCCTTGAAAAAGAAGGATGAGGATTTCCCAATGGATGGTATGCACCTATTTATAGATGTATTCAAGGTAATTTGAGCTTAATATAAGCAAATAAGTAACGTAAGTGATGGCATCCATTCTCATCACTAGCACTACTCACTGCAGTCCTTGGTAGTAGCTGGAAATTTTCCTGCACCAGACGGAATATGAAGTCTTCGTATGTTCTGGCTTAGTGATGATGCACTGGAAAGATGAGGCAATGCCAATGGGACTTTTGTACATGACACGTGTGTCATTCACTGTGTGCTGTAGTTGCCAGTTCTTGATAACCAGTTGTCTCCTGAAATTCTGCAGGAGTGTTTTTCCGTCTAACACTGGGTTTCGTGTTTGCAGTGGGAGATCCTTTCCCTCAGCCCTTCAGTTTCTGAGGAAATTCAGAACAGTCTCTTACTGGCAGGAAGTCTTTCCAGGATTTTTGGTAGAATTTGCTGTCTTGCATTTGCTGTGCCATGCTTTAAGCAACATCTGAAAATGCCACAGCTAGAAATGCTCCAGGAAAGAACAAAAGGGGACTTGGCATTTTTTGCACTGTTTTTTTTTTCTTGTTGAGCATTTAACCACAGTGGAAAAAATGAAACTGCAGTGAGGGAAAGACTGAACTGCTAGTGACAGAAATACCCATATGGTCATGTTTGTTTCTGTAGAAACAGCCATGCAAATTTTGTACAATAAATATACAAACTTGGGAATATTTGGGCTGTAGACTACAGCTTTCTCTGCAATGAATTCGTATAGGCTAAATATATAGAAATATACATGTAGCATTATTACTAAAATGAGAGGCAGCCAAACTGGGGCACATCTGTGCAGTAATTGACCTAAGAGCTTATCATCCCCATGGCACTCTGAGTGGTTCATGGTGCTCTGCAGTCTGAAATATGAATTAATTTTGCAAGCAGTGGCTAAAAGTCACATAAGCTGCAGTTTAACTCTTTGCAAACTGTCCCAGAAGAAAAGTCAACCTCGTAATGTGCTGGGTCTCTTTTCCTGCTCTCATTGGTACAAAACCACCATTCCAAGTGGGAACCACTTCAAGCAGTCTATTGCCAGTCGTTGAGCCTGAGCCAGGATCCTGGTTTGTGGGAGTGTCATCTACAGCAATCACAATGATTTCTGGTCTGAAACTTGTGTTCTGCCATTTGAGTTTTAATTAAATAATGCAGGCTTTCCTGACGCCAGCTTTATATTGCCATAAATGAGGGAGGAAACTGTTTCTCTGTGTGTGAGTCCAGAATCTCTCACTGCATGGCAAGCCAGGCAGATCCATGATTCTGGCTGCTCTGCTTGTGGAGGCTCAGGGCATCATCCAGATGCTGACACGCTGGCTCCAGACAGGCTCCCCACAGAATAAATCGTGTTAAATTCTTGATCTGATTGGCAGCTCTGGGAATTCAATTCAAGTCCCTGGGGAGAGGCAAGAGAGCATTTCTTTTCTCTATGGCTATTGTCATGAAAATGAATAAATCCTTTTCCCTCCCCCCATCCTCAGGTTGTCACTGGCCTGGATTAATTTTGTGTACGTTTTTCATATTCCTTCCCTAGCTGCTTCTTGAGGAGGGGATCGCCTAATTCTCTGTTCAAGTTTAAAGCCAAACTGAGCAGCCTGGTAGGTGTTAATCCAGAAAGGGAAGATGAGTGACCTGAGTGAAGCCTGTGCAGCCTGCTGGGTGCCCCAGTTGTGGTGCCCCAGTACGGACAGAGGCTCTTTGGGGCCGATGGGGGCAAGGCTGGTCACACTCTTCTTTTAGCACATCCATCTCATCATCATTTTCTTCTTGTTAAGATATTGCTTGGTGATTTGCCTATGGATTTACCCATCCTTTTAGACAAATATAAGCTGTCTGCAGCTGGGCTGGGGCGTGGTGTGCCCCCCGTGTCTGCCCCCGCTGTCCGTGGGATACCAAGCACGGGGCAGTGGCTCCCGGCACAGCCGCCGAAGGGAGCGGGCCCCGCGCCGCAGCGCGGCTTGGGTCAGGCACGGATGAATTGGAGGGGAGGAGCAGCTGGGACCCCGCGCAGGGGCCGCGGCTCTCGGCAATTCCCCAGTGCCTCGGGGCTGCTGTGCTGCAGGCCCGGAGCCAGCCCGCGGTGTCTGTGTGACCGCGGGGACCTGCTCCAACACGCCGATCTGAGGAAACCCGTCCAGCCTTTGTTTCAGCGCAGCATCTAAGCATAGTTAAGCTTCACGTTTACTGCGGAGCTTGCAGGGGGAAAATGGAAAAAATAGAATTTTGTGCTGTGCTTTTACTCGCTGAAACTTTGTGATCCGTCTCTCCCCTTTTGAAGGCAAAAATAAAAAAAAATCTCTACGGGGGGAAGAAATTTTATCGTTTTGAAAACGCTTTGTTTAAGTATCTGATTTATCATTAGTGAAATAAAGTTTTAATGGAAATTAAAAACTTCCCCAAAATTTTCTTTAGAAAAAGAACCAATATTTCTCGATTTTATTTATATGTTTAAAATTACTTACATGTTAAAGTGTCTTGCTGAATCAGAACTTTAGAAGATAAATCTTTTCTTATAGCTGCAATACCCATTTGAACTTATGTAGAACATTTAAGTATGAGAGTTATATGCTCTCTCTTTTATCTCGTAATTATAGGTCTTTAAAAACCTTTCTAAAAAGTGTATGTAATTATTATATAGAGCAGAGTTTTTACCTTTAAATGTCATGTATTTGCATAAAAATTTACATATATTAATGCTAATCAGGGACATAGGAAGAGAAAAAGAATTTCACTAAACTTCTTGCTTTGAATTAGGACACCAGTGTCAGAAGTTGGGCTGAAAAATACAGATGTTGATACCAGCTGTGCTCCTCAAATATTTGAACAATGGTGAAATATCTAATGTCTCAGTTGGTCATCATTCTGTCAGGCTGCTTGGGAGTGCTGACACCTGGGTTGCTGTTGCTGCACTGTACTGTTAACACCTTGTTGAGCTGAATGAGAAATTCGCACCTTTTTTTAAGACAATTGATTTAATGATTTATAATCTTCGGTCTGGAGGCTCCCAGAGGTTCCTCTGAAAGCGCCAAAAGGAAAGTGAGCCTGTTGACAGAGTGCTTAGATTTGCTATTAAAAGCCTAGGAGAGCCAATGGGAAATTTTTTGCATCTGCAACCTGGAAAAGGTTGAGAACTGTTGATTTAGACTGTCAGCAGTCTCAGCAGCCAGGGCTGCTCCTGGTAAAGATCTGGACATTTCCTCTCCAGCCTTCATGTGGGGTTCTGGGTCTGTTCTCATGCATTCTGTGTTCACAAAAACACTATAAAAGTAAAAATGTTCATGGAGAAGAGATTATTCTCAAAAATATGAGGCAGCTTACATGGAAAAAGATTATCTAAGTTGGAGAGGGGGGCAATAATGGAGAATTATTTCAATTCCTGAGAATTTTTAAAAAATTCCAGAAGCATGTGAAATGAGGACTAGCATGATGATGGTGAGGAACCCCCCTCTCTGATGATGGTAAGGACCACTCCCCCCATCCTCCCGCCCCATGGAAGAAGAAGGAGGTAGTGGATTATAAATGTTGTCTTTGGTAGTAACGTTTTTAAAACAGCTAAAGAAAATATTCTAGAGTCACATGTTATAGGACATCTTGCAAAATGTAGCACTTATGCAAGGAGTTCAGCAGGATCCAAAGAAGTAAAGAGAATTTTCTAAGGCAGGAAAAACAAGGTGAGCATTAAATTCCCTGTGTAAATCAATTGAATGTTGAAGCTGCACCCATGATCTTGATACCTGCTCGTTGTCTTTAAATGCTGAGAACATCAAGAGCTGGGAAAAAAAGAATGAAGTGAAATATAATTATAAAGCTACAAGAACCATGTGTGTCAAGGCATAAACCTCTGATTTGTGCCTACTAGGAAGGAGCTTCCCTCTGAGTAGACTGGCCTGTAATTTGCCCACTGTGAAGATCCACACATTTACATCTTTGCAAGGGTTTGTTTAGCCAAAAGGAAAACAAACAAACAAAAAATCCGGTTTAAGAGGCACTGAAATCCCGGAGTGAGTGAAATCCTGAGGTGCTGAGCAGAATTTCAGTTGTTCAGAAGTGTGGCAGAGGCACCGCGGTGCCCGCGGGTGGAGCTGTGCTGCTCTGTCTGTGGCACTCCCACCTGGCACTCGACTTGGATTTAGAATGGGAAGAAAAGCCGAGCCTACTTGAAGGGGAGATTATTTTTCTGAACTTGTTTGAATATTGTTGTTAATTTTTCATGTTTTGTGATAAATACTTGAGTATCTGGAAGCTTTTCTTCCCCAATAGTTACTGAATCAGATCTGCACTGACCCAGAGCAGCCTTTCCCAGTACCTAAATGTCTTAGAGAAGGATTTCTTTCCAAGCACAAGCCTTTTGCATACAAGATAAATAGACATATTCTCATTTAGGAAGTAATTTATGATGAGTAAGGGCTGAAAAGGCGAGTGTTACAACGGAGGCACTGCAGCCAAGTAGTAACAGCATTTAGGTACAGCATTTGTATCTGTAGATAAATGACAAGAGCGTTGTTCAGTCCATCTGTGTAACATGAGGATGGCATATACACAGCTGACTGTAGGAAAGGAAACAGTGCTGTTTTCTTTGAGATCTGCCTTTGTGCTATTTTAAGATGGCATCATTTTTGAATAGTGATAGTGGCAAGCTTGCTGTGGCTTATAAACCTTTAACTCAGCAGAGGTCCAGGATGAAAAAGGAGCCCACCTACCTGAATAAAAGTCATCCCCCTGCATCTTGCCTGCAGTTTGAATACTAGAAAAGCAGGGCTTTTTTAGCCAAATTAATATGTAATAGCTGAGCTATATCCAGTTGTGAGACATCTGAGGCAATTTCAGTGTCAGTCTTTGGGACTATGATTTACACCATGTATTCCTTTTTACTGTGGCACAGAATAGCTTTAAAGTAGGCTCTGATTGAACATGTGTTGCTGCCATCTTTGTACTGGTATGGGCACAATCAGAAGCCATAGGCATCTAGAGTAGAGCTTAGTGTCTTTATTAGAATGTACTTTTTTTTCTTTATGGCTTTGATTTACAGTTTTTTCTCTCAAGTCACAGTGAAAAGACTGGAATTTTTGATAATATTTTTTTTTAGAAAAAGGCAAGAAAGTGTTGTTTCAAAATCTGTAATCATTGTGAAAAAGAAGTTTTGGTACAGATGAAGCCTATGTACATTCAAGGAACATTTCAGAGAGTTTGGTAAATGACATTACTAGAAAGGGGCACAAAAGGTAGATGAATGCATTTCACAATTTCTCGGGTGCATGATTCTGCAGCTGTGGGTACCAGTGTGTTCCAGGACAACCCCGATTGTCCAGCTAGAGAGAAGTGAGTGTATCATCATGCCCATACCTTTGGTGAGACAAGCACAATCAGGCCCAGTGAATGCTGAGAGGCACAATAAAGCTGGTGGTATTGCAGGGACAGGATCTTGCTTTTGATGCTTCTCTTGATAGATACAGCTGGTTTGTGCAATACACTGCAGAGGATCTGTGCATGTTATATTGCTATAGAGGACAGTGCATGCCTTGGCTGTAAGCATTAATTGTTGTTACTGCTCAGTGTTAGATCATTATACTAATTTGCTAGATGCAGAGCAGTTGCTACAGATTACATTGATGGCATCTGAACAGATTACTAGGACCTGCAGTTTGCTGCAGGGCAGCAACCCATGTGAGAGAGATTAAGTGTCAAATTCTGCTCCCCAGTATACCATTGTAAACATCAATAATGCAATTGATTTTATCAAAGTAACTCTGGATTTAAACTGGTGTAATTAAGGGCATCTGACCTCGTTGTTTTGTTATGTTTGTTAATACACACGATACTTTTCAGCAGGAGTCTTTATAGTGGGCAGGACAGGAATCTATAAAAGAGATTCCAGTACATTGCTAAGATTTTTGAAGAAGTCCAACTAACTAACGTGAGCCTTTCATTCACTTTATTTATCCCATGTTTAAGTGTCTGAACATCTCAGCCATACAGTGTAAAGTGGAAATGTTGTTATAATGCAGTTTTATCCAACAACTGAAAGATAATGCCCCCGTTTCTGACTGAGCTGTGTGCATGCTACAGGATTGCAGACAGAATGATGCACAAGGTGTGTAACACTGATTATACAAGATGAATAGGCTGTAGTAGATGCAAGTAACATTAGTGGTTACTCATGGATTTAGTACTTGATCTTTCTACCACCAAAGCCTATAACAAATCTTCCCCCAGCTCTAGGGGGAGGAGAATCAGACCTGCTGTTATACTGGGAGAGCACAGCCAGCCTGTGTGTGCTGCAGAGAGAATAGTGCATCGTAATGCAGATTACACTGGTTTGCTGCAGCGTCAGGGAATCTCCCGGTGGTGTGTGCTCTGTAATACAAATGTCACTCAGCCTGCCTGCTTTTATAAATAAGTGAGGTTATTTTAATACTACTCTTGTTAAATTTGCAGCTGCTAAAGCATCTCTGAGTGGCAGGGGTTAGCCAGCTTCACCTGCAGCCACCCTGAATGGCTGCAGGATTTTCATGCTTGTTCATTCAAGGAGGAATGACAATTTTCTACTCACACCTTCCACCTGACCTTGCAGTTCTCTTGCATAGGAAATGTTGCAGGGGGCTCATGGTAGGGGTGTGGAACAGATATGTCTCCTTGCAAGGGGAAGCAACCTTTGCCTCGTTGTCCTGCAGCTCTGCTAAGTGCCTTGCCTCCCTGAGTGGAAGGAGCCAGGAACGAATGCCTCTCTTGGCACCCCCTGGCAATGTGGGTGACGCTGTGGGAAGCTGGGGCTCACAGAGGAACAAGTCAAGGCCCTGCTAAACCTGTGTCCAGTGTCTTGTCACCTGCCCAGAAGCACTTCTGCACATGGGTTTTGTGCCTTTGGCTGGATCCTGCTTGGGGCTGTTTGCTCTGGGGTAGGGCAGGCCACTGACTTACTAATGATTCCATAATGAATGTGCCAGAATTTAATTGGATGGCTACTGGGCCCTGTATCTGACCCCTTCAGGAGACAGTCTTTCTTTGAGCCTTTTGATCCTTTGCTCTTTGAATTTCAGGATTGTATAAGTTGCTAATTCTTCCTGGGAACTTGGTCCTCCCATGGGTGACCAGCTATTGAAACAACAGTCACAGACCTGATAATTGATGCTTAATGTTCCCTGGTGCTTCATACAGGAGAGGACTTGCCTCCTTTTCTATTTGCTAGAGGTACTCAATGCCAAAACACTGGACTGATTGGAGAAAACAGTGCAGGCAAGCACAGTATGATTTTATCCTTGTGTGGTGTCTTGGGCAAACCCTGAGCTAGAACACAAGAGGCTCGAGCTCTTTCCCAGGCACATTTCATCTGTTCTATTGCCTTAATTCCTCCACTGTATGTCTTGTTCCCTACCTGTCTGGTGAAATTTTAAGATTTCACAGCCAAAGACTGCAACAGGTTAGTGTGACAACTAATGGGGTACGTAGGGCTTTAGTCTTTGGAGGTTTTAGGTCAGGTGCAAATGGGATCAGTGTTTGGTGCCCTCTCTGGTTTGTTTTAAAATACCATATCCTGTGAGCAGCCCATATGTCTTGCAGGGCCAAACCTTGCAGCAATCAGTTCTCTAACATGTCTTCAGGTGTTATCATACAAATGATGAACAGGTCCCACAGAGGAGCACTGCAGAAAGGGTGCCTTACCTCTTGAGATGTAGAGAAATGTGCTAACTGCTTAGAATCAAAATGTTCTTGTTTTATTCTTTGCTTGTCTCCTTCTGTTCCACCCACCTGTTGTGCCTGTCATTAACTGGGAGTACGATCACTTCAGAACAGTTGTTGTATAGAAAGCAGACATAAATGTTCATAGAATTTCTGGCATAACAGGCAGCATATTGCTACTTTTATTGACAATACTAGCTAAAAGAAGCAACAGAAGTTTTTACTCTCTCTTCTCATCTCTGCATTATCTATGAATCTGGGCTGTGCTCTGCTTAAAATTTATCAGCAGATAGATTATAGGATCTGTCTTCTCTGGCCTGAGTCCCACTGAGAGTGGTGGGGGTCACAGTCTTGTGGTACTTAGACTGATGAATCTTTTATTAATGCAGTTGAAGCACCGGTCAGAGTCAGAGATGACCATGTGGCTGAGTTTGCCTCACTGACTTGGTCTGAAAACTAATTGTGTTTACATTCTGGTTCTGGAAGACAGCGATGTGGAGTCCTATGCTATTGATTTTAACTGAATAGAAGGAGCCTCCCAAGGAGTGTTAAGGCTTTAACGTGATCAGAGAGGAAAGCTGTTGTGCGGTGGCAGAGATGAGGGTACCAAGGCTGACTTAGCTTGCAGGCCTGAGGAGTTTCTGTTACCAGTTCCTCCATTCATGAAAAGAAAATCCCATTCATCTTTCTCATTCTCAATTCTACACTCTGTAGACTACAGGAATTTAACCCACAGCATTCGGAGTCGGGATTTGGAAGCACGCTCAGTTGCTTCTTTGACTGACCCATTGTTTTACCCTCATTAGCAGCTGTGTACCAGGACTGCTAACCTTCGGTGCATTCGTTTCTTTCCCGATTTTCTGCTCTCAAGAGCTAGGCTCTGTAATAGGCCAGGGAGGTTAGAATATCTGTGTGAGTGTTAAATGGATTTATGCAGCTTTGACACAGCCAGAATCACTGCTGCTCAGCTCTGTCATTGTTACTGTAATAACTTAATTATTAGATTTCCGGTTGCTACTGTGTTGTTGTAGGCACTGTATAAACATACAAAAGCTGATGATGGCCTCTGCCCTGAAGCTCTTGTAGTCTTGCATACATGAGACAGCAGACTGTTGCAATGAATGAATATTGTTGGACAATAAAAAGTATAAAGCAACAGTTGGGTTTTAGCCTCAAGTCCTCATAGCTCTCAGGTGCTAGTCTTGTGGTTATGTTCGGGGTTGCCTTCTCCAGGATGCAGAGGAGCAGAGCTGCTTGTGTATCGTTTATACAAGTGTATATGTGTTGGTTTGTGTTTAAACAATGTAAAACTTCGTTTTAGTGCAGAGCTTGAATCAGACAAGAAGCCCAGGATAACTGATGGGTCATTGCCCTGTTCCAGATAGAGCTTGAATAGCTGCTGACAAAAGCCACTGATGGATAGTTGATGGTTTTAATTGCCCTGACCCAATTTCATTACATAATGTAGTATGAATTATCACTATATCATCCCCATGAAATCTCTGGCTTCCTCTGCTGGCTTCCCCTGGTTACTCTGACCAACATAGTTTAGTTCATAGAGATGCTGGGAAAAGGAGACTCTTGCAGATGCTTCCTTGAGTTACAGACATACAGAACTATTCACAATGAACCGGTCAACAGCTACTATGAAGACTGATTTTGATGTTGGGAGGTTGCTAGTTAAGCAGGAACTCCAGAAACATGGTGTACGGATTAGTCACACTGGGCAGATAATAAACTCAACAAAAAACACTCAGAGTCAATAGTTGTGGCAAGTTGTTGGCAAATATTCCAGATAAATAAGGTATTCCAGGAAGTATTGCAAGTATTCTGGTGTGTATTGTGTTTGCATAAATCATCAGATAAGGCTAGGTTACACTGTCAAAACCATGATTGGAAGTGTCTGTTTCTGGTTATTTGTTGGGGATTTTTTTAATGGTTTTGACTTGAAGGGCTTGAAATTTTAATGATTTAACTAATTGTGGTTAGACAATATGACTTGGTATGGCTGCAGTGCTAAGAAGTCATAGCACAAGGCAGGTACAGTGATATTAGTTACTAGTGGGATGTATTCCAAGGCAGGCAGGAGGAGGTGAGGATCCTGCCTGAGCTCAAGAAGAGCCAGGAAGGATTGCCCTGCAGGGAAGCAGGATTTTGCCATCAGCTGCTTCCAATGAGCAGCTGCTCAGCTCCTGCCTCTGGGCTCTGACTTCCTGCAGCTGATGGGTGGTACTTTGCTTCTGTGTGAAACTGCAGCCCCTGTGAGGTCCTTCCAGGCATTTTGCATGCAGCTGTCTGACTAAAAGATGGGGAGGGATGGTGTGTTGCATGGGAGTGTTGCAAAGGGGGGAAAAAAGAAGGGGAAAGTGCCTCTGCATATCACTGTGCTTTAGGCACTGCTGCAAGAGGTGACTGTCCTATGTTCCCTAAAGGAATAGGGAAATCTGCATAGAATGCCTTTAAGACAAGGTCTGCTTGGCTGGGGAGGTTTGTAGGTATCTCGGTATAACAAAGAGGTGCAGCTCTCCAGCGCAGACTGAGCCCCAGGCAAAGCTCCAGACAGGAGCTGTCCTGTTCCTGTTTGAGGGTTCCTGTTCGACGTGGTGTGACTTGCTTTTAGGGATGTGGGGAACCACAACTGCTTGGGCACTCGCTTCCTTCATGATGCCTGATGTGCTCTGCGTGACACCGATGAACAGGGTTAATCATTTCCGTCTACGTCAGTACCTCAAGGCACTAAAATCTGAGAAGTTGCTCTGATGTTTGTATTAGTACCAATGCTGGAGTCTGACATGTCATGGTTTTATAAACTGGCCTCTCTTATTTTCATGACTTCTTGAAAAAACGTTTTTTCTTCCCTTGCTTGCTTTGTTTCATTGCTGATGAAAGCATGGTCTTTTCAAATGCATCATCCTACACTAGCATCCAGTGTTTTTGGCTGTTCTTGATTTCAACAGACTTTGTGGAAGATGTTCTTTATATTGCTGAAGTTTGCAGGATCTGACTTGTCTTCATCCATATGTAGCTAGTAACTCTTTGATAAATAACGTTCTACCCAAGTAATCATATAGAATTCCATCATGTTTGGATTTTGTGTTCCTGCTCCCTGATTTTGAGATATCAGCAAGAAACAGGGTTTTGTTGGTACTTATTTAACAAACAAAGGAAAATCAAGCCATAGCACCAATCTCTGACTTAACTCAGCCATAAAAGTCAGCAGTTGTGGGTTTTGCGTTTGTTGTGTGGAGTTGGAAACAATCACAAAAGTAGGTTTTTCTGGCATTAGAGATCTTTCCTGACACACCAGCCTTTTTGTCTTAACAGACTTTTTTTTTTTGTGGTCTTGCTGCTTTCATGTTATTTTCATAAGCCCTCTTTGCTGACCCTAAACTTTTTGATATATTCAGCTCTTGAAGTACTGGTTATTATTTCCCATTTTGTTTTGGCTTCTCTGCTGTTGTTTTCTTATTGATGGTCTTGCAGACTTCTATCCAGTGGCTTTTTATGAACCTTCTCTCTTTCTGAAGCTCCTTCAGAAATGATGCATTCTATGTTGTGAGATTGCATGTAATGAGGAATCTTTGCCTGTCCAGAGGTTTCTACCTCCGTGGGACAAATTTGTGGCTGGGGTGTGCAGGAATGTCATGGATAAGGAGATAGTCAAGAATCTTGGATGCTTGTGCTGCAGTTGCAGGCTTTGGTGGGGAAAACATGAAAGGTGAGTACCATGGCAAAGGAGTGTGTGTGTGCGAAAGCAGGCAGTAAGCCTTTTCTTGTCCTGACTTGCATGTAACAGTATTATGAGTTGAAATCAGTGCAGTAGCAAGTGAATTTATATATGGCATGGGAAAGATGGCAGAACTGGGACTGTAATTTTGACAGTAATGGGCTTGAAAAAACTAGCACTGAGCCACACAACCCCTAATGGCCACATGAGGTGAGCCTGTGCAGGAGAGACCATGCTTCTCAGAAAACCTAATTGGTCCAGGCAGAATGCCATCCTAACACAGCTGTATTGCTCCTAGTTCCTCACTAGTGCTGAGCAAGCTTAGCCAGAATTATCTGCCTGGCTCTGTGTGGCAGAGATTCATCCTCCTCGCTTCCCACTGCTTTGGTTACTTCTCCTTTGAGGAAGAGATGAAATGAGTGTGGCTTTGTGCCAGCACAGGTTGCTGGGACATCCATACAGCTCTGCATTGCTGAGCCACCTCTCTCTGTGAGCCTGGTGACAATGATGGTTGTCAGCAGAGCCTTGGGACTGCAGCATGTCTTTGGGAGCACTCTGCTAATACTGAGCACATACCTCATCAGTTTGCTAGAAAGGTGAGACTTGGGCTCTGAAAACTTGGATGGGGTCTCAAGAAACACCCTAGCAAATAAATGGTTAACCAATAAGGCTGAGCATAGAAATAGGATGGAGGAGTGTAATTATCATGGGATAAGCAAATGATTAGAGTGTTATGATGCTCAAAGTATAGCCCTAGAGTCAGGTGCTTAATTATTAATATTATTATTCATGGATGGGTCTTTATGATGTGGGAAATGAATATCTCTGGCACTGGAAGGAGATGTAAGACACCAGTTTAATATGCCAGGCAGTGCTTATGAGAGAGTGGTGTGCTTCATATAAATTAAATCTACCCGTTAGCCACATGTTTTCCACTGGGGATGGATTCTTCATCTCCTTGCCTCCTAAAGCTGCTCGTAAAACATGGAATTAAAAAAAAATCTCTTTTTAATATTTCTGTAAGCAAATCAAAATGTTCAAAATGGAGCAGAAATGTGAGGGAAGACATAGGTGGCAGCTTTGGGCTCAGGGGAAGGAGGGCTGAGAGCCTGGTCTTGGTGATGAGTCCAGGGCAGTTTTTCAGGTAGCACTGGCTGTATTCTGCTTTCATCTGGGTCCCTATAACCTCACAAGTCATGGCACACGTGTGGTTAGGAGGAAAAGTTGGAACAGACACTAAACTGCACTGATAAAGCTTTTGTGCTGACATAAGCATCAGCTGCAGCATCCCTAAGGCCAGGCACACTGATCTTTGTTTTGGGACTGTTGTCAAATCGGACGTTTTGATGTCTTTATGTTGCATTCCTGTGCTGAACTCCTTCAGAGCACAGGCTTGTTTGTCTGGGACTCACCTGTCCATGGCAGTGATTTGGCTGCTGTATCTGTGAACCACTTTGGAGGCCAATGTGTAAAGGTCTAGATTAGTAGTTATTTGTATAATAGAATAGACTGGATTCAAATGGGCATCACAAACACATCCAGGAAAAACTGCAAATGAGATTGCTGTAGTGAAATAAAGGGAAAATGTTGCTTAGCTTAGCCTCCAGTCACTGAGGGCCAGTGTCAGCCTTTGCAAACTGTAGGTTCAGGCATTAGTTGTTATTAGAGCAAAGAGTTGTGTCACTAGGCAAATAGTACAGGATTTAGCAGAGAGAGAGAAAGTGATATATAAAGTGTTGTAGGGAATGGAGGCTGTGTACATACTGAGTATGCTGCCACACTTCTAAATGGCTTCTTCCCTGCTGGTATCTGGCTTTTTGGCAGTGTGGCTGTTGAAACTGTATTCATCTTTCACTCCAGTCCTAAAATGATGGGTTCTTGCAAAGTGCCTCTGTGTGTGGTAGGGCAGAAGAAGAGTGGGAAAGAGACT